>PVKV010004717.1:0-26008 GCA_004027835.1 Alouatta palliata
GTCAACATGGTGAAACCCCGTCTCTACTAAAAATACAAAAATTAGCTGGGCATGGTGGCACGTGCCTGTGGTCCCAGCTACTCGGGAGGCTGAGGCAGGAGAATTGCTTGAACCCAGGAGGCGGAGGTTGCGGTGAGCCGAGATCGCGCCATTGCACTCCAGCCTGGGTAACAAGAGCGAAACTCCGTCTCAAAAAAAATATAAATAAATAAATAAATAAACATGGTTAAAATGGCCATACTGCCCAAAGCAATTATAGGTTCAATGCTATTCCTATTAAACATTAACATTCTTCACAGAATTAGAAAAAAACTATTTTAAAATTTGTATGGAATGGAAAAAGAGCCCAAATAACCAAGGCAATACCAAGCAAAAAGAACAAAGCTGGAGGTATCATTGTACCCAACTTCAAACTTTACCACAGTGTTACAGTAACCAAAACAGCATGGTACTCATACAAGAACAGACACATAGATCAATGAAACAGAATAGAGAACACAGAAATAAGCCCACACACATACAACTATCTGATCTTTGACAAACTTGACAAAAACAAGCAATGGAAAAATGATTCCTTTTCAATAAATGGTGCTGGGATAACTGGCTAGCCACGTGCTAGCCTTGGACCCCTTTTGAAACTGGATCACTTTCTTACACTATATACGAAAATTAACTCAAGATGGATTAAAGACTTAGATGTAAAACCCCAAACTGTAAAAATCCAAGAAGAAAACCTAGGTAATAACATTCAGGATATAGGCATGGGCAAATGAAGACACTAAAAATAATTGCAACAGAAGCAAAAATTGACAAATGGGATCTAATTAAACTAAAGAGCTTCTGCATAGCAAAAGAAACTATCAAGAGAGTGAACAGACAACCTATAACATGCAAGGGAAATTTTGCCAAGTATGCATCTGACAGAGGTCTAATATCCAGAATCTATAAAGTACTTAAATAAATTTACAGGAAAAGAAAACCATTAAAAAGTAGGCAAAGAACATGAACAGACACTTCTGAAAAGAAAACATACATGCAGCCAACCATCATGGGAAAAAAAGCTCAACATTACTGATCGTCAGAGAAATGCAAATCAAAACCACAGTGAGATACCGTCTCACTCCAGTCAGAATGACAATTATTAAAAAGCCAAAAAATGACAATCACTGCCAAGGTTATGGGGAAAAAAAGAACAATTTTACACTGTTGGTGGGAGTGTAAATTAGTTCAGGCATTGTGGCAGATAGTGTGGAAATTCCTCAAAGACCTAGGGGCAGAAATACCATTTGACCCAGCAATCTCATTATTGGGTATATTCCCAAAAGAATATAAATAATTCTTTTATAAATATATTTGCATGTATATGTTCATTGCAGCACTATTCATTATAGAAAAGACATAGAATCAACCTAAATGCCAATTAATGATAGACTGGATAAAGAAAATGTGGTACATATATACCATGGAATACTATGCAACCGTAAAAAGCAACGAGATCCTTTGGAGGAACTGGAGGCCACTATCCCTAGCAAACTGACACAAGAACAGAAAACCAAATACTTGTTAAGTGGGAGATAAATGAGAACACATGGACACATAGAGGGAAACAACACACACTGGGGCCTATTAAAAGGTGGAGGGTGGGAGGAAGGATAGGATCAGGAAAAGTAACTAATAGATACTAGGCATAATACCTGCGTGATGAAATAATCTGTACCACAAACCCCATGACATATGTTTACCTATTCAAGGAAGTTGAAAGTGTATCCCTGAATTTACAGTAAAGTTTATAAAATTTTAACAAAGTATATGATTATTTCAATAGTACAGAAAAAAACATTTAATAAAATTCAACATGCCATTGTGTTAAAAATTCTCAACAAGTAAATATAGAAGAAATGTTCATCATCATCAACATAATATAAAAGTTGAAAGCAATCCCTCTTAGCCCTAGAACAAGACAAAGTTGCCCATTTTCATCACTTTTATTCAACATAGTATGGAATTTCTATCCAAAAAAATTAGGCAACAGTAAGAAATAAAGAGCATCCGAATTGGAAAAGAGAAAGTCAAATTATCTTTTTTGGGGAATGAAGTGAAACGATCTTATGTATAGAAAACTTTGAAGGCTTCACCAAAAAAAAAAAAAAAACCAAAAAAACAAAAAAACAAACAAGCAAAAAACTGTCAGTACAAATACGCAAATTCTGGAAAGTTGCAGAATACAATATCAACATACAAAAATAACGAGTATTTCTACATGGCAATAGCAAACTCTGAAAAAGTAACCAAGAAAGCAATCTCATTTGCAACAGCTACAAAAAAATCCCTAGGAATAAATTTAACCACGAAGATGAAAAATCTTTACAATGATTAAACATTGATGAAAGATATTACTATCAAAATACCAATGACATTCTTCAGAGAATTAGAAAAACAATTCTAAAATTTGTATGAAACTAGAGTCTTGTTACAGCCAAAGAGATTCTGAGAGAAAACAAAGCTGGAGACATTACACTGACTTTATATTACAAAGAATATACCAAACCAGCATAATCAAGGCATAACAACAGACACATAGATTACCGGAACATAAAAGAGAATAGAGAAATAAATTCACATTTTTACAGTAAACTGATTTTAGACAAAGGCACCAAGAACATCCATTAGGGAAAGGATATTTTCTTCTATAAATGTTGGGAAAACTGGATATTCATATGCAGAATAATGAAACTAGACTCCTATTTCTCACCACATGCAAAAAATCAATTAAAAATGGGTTAAAGACACAAACGTAAAACCCCCAAACTCTAAACGAACTAGAAGAATGAGAGAACTTAGTTGCAAACTATGCATATAAAATGAGATTACAATCCAGAATATATGAGGCACTCAAACTGAATAGCAAGAAAATAAATAACCTGATTAAAAATGGGCAATAGATATAGAGAGTAGAAGGATGATTACCTTCTAATTTCTAGCAAAATATTATGTGACTTTCATAAATGAATTAAGTATATTTATGATGGAAAGTGATGTTAAAACCTATGTTTTAATCTCTTTAAGAAAAGAACAAACACGAATATATACATGGAGTTAACATATTGTCATCTGCTTTAGTTAGTCTATTGGGTTTCCTTTGACTTTAAGCTTACAAACATTCCAGTCAAGCTGTTAGCTGAAACAGGTCTTCTTCTGTCAGAAGTTTATAGGAAAGAAGTTACTAGGATGTTATACCTCAGTTCCCATAAACTTGCGTTTGATAATAAAGTGGTCTCCTCTCAGTTGTGATATCTTTATAATAATGAATGAAAATGTTCATGACGAGGACAAAATCATTTATTAAGAATTGCTGAATCCACATTCTTTAATGAGAATTGTGATTATATGTTCATATATAAGAATGTGGAAGGACAAAAAAGTTTCTATTACCAGACATGAAGTCTTTGGAACTGAGCATTAGGTAAAATTTTAACAGGTGGTTGCAATCTGAAACTACTTCTGTCCGTTCCACAACATGTCTGAGGCAAGATGTGTTTCTCTGGCTTCAGTGCTCAGTCTTTGCCCTGCACTTACTCAATATATAAGATCCACATAGATACTATTCATTAGTTGTTCATGGAAAGTGTTATGATTTGGTTCTGTGACCACACCCAAATATCATCTCCAATTGTAATTCCCACATGTTGGGGAGGGGCCTGGCAGGAGGTGATGGGATACTGTGGACGGTTTTCCCCATGCCGTTTTTGTGGTAGTGAGTGAGTTCTCAGGAGAGCTGGTGCTTTAAAAGTGTGTGGCACATCCCCTCTTGCTCTTTTTTTCTGTCTTATGCTTTGCCGTGGTAAGACGTGCTTACTTTCCCTTCACCTACTGCCATGATTGTAAGTTTTCTGAGGCCTCCTAGCCATGCTTCCTGTTAAGTCTGCAGAACTGTGAGTCAAACCTCTTTTCCTCATGAATTACCCAGTCTCAGGCAGTTCGTTATAGGAGTGTGAAAATGAACTAATACAGAAATCTTTGTTTTTCCCTCCAATGCCTACAAAACTCTGTCATCATTTAGATAATTATTAAACTGACTAACTTGACTTCATCTTCATTTGCAACTGAAATGCGTTAGCAACTCTGATCTATCTGTGGGATTAGTATTTGAGATGTAGGGAAAGTAACAGATCTAGTAAATATTTTCTTGTTGGGAAGATTCATTCTCCTCTTAGAGTGTGTTGTGAAAATGGATTCTTAATTTTTGCACAATCAAGAATACCATGATAGTTCCTAAGCAATACCATCAAACATCTTCTCTACATGGGTCACCAGAGCATTTCACAGTATAATCATATTTTGGGGGGTTACATGTATATTACACTATTTTGCAATTGCTACTTAGCTGTAACATTTCTCTATTTCGTGTTAATCATAAATCGTCAACTAGGTCATCAACCCACAGAATTCATAATGCTTTTAAGGTGTGTAGGTCTGAAGTAATAAAATGTTTTTTACATTGATATTTTGCAAAATGAAAGGCGTCCTAAAGAGCTTGAGAATTAAAGAGCATTAACTGAAGCCCTCTGTGAAGATGCAGATGAAAAAGTCACTTATCTGGCAAATTGTTTTCAAAATCGGATGCATGACTTTATATGCAAACTTTGCCCAATGAGAAGTATTCAGTAATAGTTCCTTTGAATGGGTAAGTGAAAATAAAATTTGAAACCATAGTCCTAACTCAGCAGCATGAACAGCCCAAAGATGACAGCATGTACCTCTTTCTCTGCTAAAGACAGTAAATTCTAGTTCCTATTTCTTCAAAAAATTATTCAGGAACTTTCTGCAAGGGCTGCCTTTGATGCAGCTCTTGTATCAGACTCTGAATATCTAGAATTACCTTCCTGTAGGCTAACTCCCGATCGTGTGGTCTTATTTCATTATAATTATCATTATAGTTCTGGATACAGAGTTCTGCTTAGTTTTCCAGAGTTACAATTCCCTCTTGACTATGATTAAACCGTCTATGGATTCATGGACCTGGAAAATTTAAACAGTCCAATTTAATGAAAAACAATTTTCATAGCCATCTGGCAATGGTCTGAATATTTCTATAAGTTAGCTTTTTGCATATTAGACTTCTAAAAGAAATAATTAAATCAACTTTCATAATAAGCCGCTTGGAGAGAGTCTGCCCTGTATGTTTCCAACAGCCTACTGATGTGTGTATCAGTTGTACTTCCTCAGTAGTTTTGGAGAGAAACAGATAATTTATATAAATTATAATCGATAAGGGTCTGAATTGCTGAGCATTTTAAAATAGCCTCTTGGGTATGTTATATAGTTAGAGACTAAGAAATTAATCATATCTGCTTGGATTCTTTCATTAAGGCAAGATTTAAATCAATTAATTATAATTTAGAAAAATGTTAAAGCAAAAAAGCTTTCAGTATGAAAATTGTATTTGTGTAATTATGAAGGACGTTCTTCTTACTTAAAAAGATGGCTTCACAAAATGCCATTTTACACATTCCTTAAGTTGCTTATAAACATTTTCATTTTGTTTTTATTTTCCATCTCATGAGCAATGTCAACTGTGAAAATTAAGAATTTATTGATGATAGCATGTTGGTTTACTAAGAGTGATACCTCAGACTCACTCAGAAACAAGCAGGTAAACTTTGTATTATTTTGAATCTTTGAAGCCTGGGCATGGTTCATATAACTATTAAACAACACAATGCATTCTGGGAGAAATTAAAAAACAAAACAAAGCAAACCCACAAAAAAAACCTCCATGGAGCCTTAAATGTGATTTTGATTTAAATAATTAGTTGAGGGAGAGGGTAAATTATGCCTCCTTATGTATTTTATCTGACTTTTTCTGAAAGTCTAGATAATTAAGAATTTGGAAAAATTGTTGCTACCCAAGTATTTTTATAGGCAAACCCTTACCAGATGGTAAAGCCAGTGGGAAATGGTGTTTGCCTTACAAATTTGATCTATGTCTCTTGTATTGCTAGTTCTTCTATGTTTCATATGACTATAAGCCACAGCCTACATATGATATTAACTTTCTACATATGTAAATAGATAATACCAAGATAGATTTGGGAGTCAAGTAATATAATGAATATTTAGAAGAAAATGTAGATGCATATCGTTAGTACATAGCCCTTTGGATATCTTTACATAGAATTAAGAATACTGATTAATGTGGTCAGGCACAGTGGTTCACTCCTGTAATCCCAGCACTTTGGGAGACTGAGGTGGGAGAATCACAAGGTCAGGAGATGGAGACCATCATGGCTAACACTGTGAAACCCCATCTCTACTAAAAATACAAAAAATTAGCCAGGTGTTATGGCATGTACCTGTAGTCCCAGCTACTCGGGAGGCTGAGACAGGAGAATCACTTGAACTCAGGAGGCAGAGGTTGCCGTGAGTGGAGATTGCACCACTGCACTCTAGTCTGGGCAACACAGTGAGACTCGGCCTCAAAAAAAAAAAAATACTGATTGATGTTTCATTCAAAAGCAAAACCCTATTCAAAATAACAGAGTTTATGTAAACAAAAAAAAATTACTTGCCTTAAAACCTACTTCTTGATAGCCTTAATGAAAATTAATATATTTCATGAAGGCCAAATGTGGTTTATCTCTGTTTTAAAGTTGAAGGTATTTGTAGTGCTAAACATTCACAGGTAGTCAATAACTACAATGATAATGCTGGTAAATCTAAATCACAAGTTGCATTTGGAATCTTAACAGTAAGCCATACTAATAAAATATTTGATTGAGTTGACAAAACATTCGCTATTTAAGTAAGTAATTAAGCTAGTGCAATCAACAGAAAACTATTTAAAGAGTCAATGGCCTTTCACAAAAGAAAGAAATCTACAGTTTTATCTTGTTTTATAATATCTGCAGGCTTGTTTTTCTTTTTTATTCCTGCTTTCCCTTTTACCAAGCTAATAATCCTTGGGAAACAAAAAAGACCTTATTCTGTCCCTGCTGTTTATCACTTTCCTGAAATCATAATCCTCTCAGTGCAACTATAATCATCTCTGCAGGAATTAATTGTGATGTCACAGAAGATTATGACATTAAGTGGGAAACAGGAAGCAGGAAACTGAGCTCTATGAAGAGTAAAGATCTCTTTCTTATAAAAATATATGTTGTACATACATCATGACTCTCCTTAACAATGGCATCAAATTAAATAAGAGTAAATAAATATTTGAGACTGTTAGGTTTTCTTACATAGTATTTTCACATAAATTTAAGGGTTAAGCTTTAGTGATTCATTAAAATTCATTGTTTTTCATCAATTGTATCAGAAGTGTGATTTACAGTTATGTATCAGAAAGGTACTATACAGTAATATCAAGAGTTTCAGTCAACCACAGACCACATAGCCAACGATGTCCGTAAGATTGTAATGAACTAAATATTTCCTGTTGTCTAGTAGTGTCATAGTCACTGTGCAGTGTGTTACTCACGTGTTTGTTGTCTCATGTGTTTGTCGTCTCATGTGTTTGTCATGATGGTGGCATAAACAAACCTATTGCACTTTTGTTTATATAAAAGTAAAGCGGGTACAATTGCAGACAGTACATAAGGCTTCCTAAGGATAATATGTTACTGGTATATATATTTATTATACCTTTAATTATTTTTGAGTGTACTTGTTCTACTAATTAAAGAAATCAACTGTAAAACAGCCTCAGACAGGTCTTTCAGAAGATATTCCAGAAGAAGCCTTTGTTATTATAGGAGATAACAGCTCCAAGCATGTCATTGCCTCAGAGGACCTCCCAGTGGGACAAGATGTGGAGGCTCAAAACAATGACATTGATCAGACCCTGTGAAGGCCGAGGCTAATGTGTGCGTTTGTGTCTTAGTTTTTAACCATAAAGTATAAAAATTTTAATTAGAAAAGCTTATAGAATAAGGATATAAAGAAAGAAAAATTTTTGGTACAGCTGTACGATATGTTTGTACTTTAAGCTGTTATCACAAAACAGTCTGAAAGTTAAAAGTGAGAAAGTGGCAGGGTACGTGGCACACACCTGTAATCCCAGCACTTTGGGAGGCCAAGGTGGCCAGATCATGGGGTCAGGAGTTCAAGACCAGACTGGTTCAACATGGTGAAACCCTGTCTCCATGAAAAATACAAAAATTAGCTGGGCATGGTGGCATATGCCTGTAATCCCAGCTACTTGGGAGGCTGAGGCAGGAGAATTGCTTGAACTGGGATCCAGGAGGTGGAGGTTGCAGTGAGCTGAGATCACACCACTGCACTCCAGCCTGGGCTACAGAGTGAGACTCCATCTCAAAAAAAAGGGGGGAGAAAGTTAATAAAGAAAAAAAATGCTATGGTAAATGAGTATATATTTATTTTTGAAGAAAGAACATTTTAAAATAAGTTTACTGTAGCCTAATGGACAGTGTTTATTAAGCCTTGAGTCATATATAGCAATGTCTTAGGCCTCACATTCACTTTCCACTCACTCACTGACTCACCCAGACAACTTCCAGTCCTGTAAGCCCCATTCACTGTAAATGCCCTATACAGGTGTACCCTTTTGTATCTTTTATACCATATTTTACTGTAAATTTTCAATGTTTAGCTATATTTAGATACACAAATACTTACCATTCTGTCACAGTTACCTATGGTATTCACTACAGTAATAGGCTGTACAGTTTTGTAGCCCAGGAGTGACAAGCTACACCATATAGCCTAGATATGTAGTAGGCTATGTAATCCAGGCTTGTGTAAGTACACTGTGTGATGTTCCCACAATGACAAATCACTTAAAGATGTATTGCTCAGAACATATCATCGTCGTTAACAGAAACATGACTGCATGTCCTTTCCATGCTGATATTAAATTGTGTTTATCAAAATTTTCTTGGTTGTATTGCAAATCAAATGGTATATTTATCAGGGGCTCTAAACCTTAGCTTCACTTGGGAAGCTCAGATGTTGAACCACTCGCATTACAATCACTTGGGAAAAAAGTATCTATGCCCTGGCTCCACCCCCAAAGCCTTTGATTTAATTTTTCTGGGATAAGAATTGAGTATCAGAAATTTTAAAAAGCTCCCAGGTGATTCTAATGCACAACCAAAGTTGAAAACCATTGTTCTGTATCATTCTTCTCACAGTAGACTGTCATCAGAGGAAACATTTATTTTATTTCTTATGGACTCTTTAGATCGAATTTTAGAGAGAACCATAATTTCTGAGCATGGTTTTACCATCTCAGCATAACTCCAGATCATGCCTCAGAATTTAATTTTAAAAAGGCACACCAACTTATGGAATATTTTGTGAGAGAAGAAGCTGATGTGTGATCTTGAGCCCCGAAATGATTGTTAATTCCCAGGAAATTTGCAGAGCAGCAAAGCGTAATACGCTGTAATACTCCTGCAGAGGAAAACCTTCTCCAATGAGTGGCTTTCAGCTCCACAACTGCAGCACCTGGTGAGCTTGTTCATGAGCATTTGTGGTACACTTTCCAGTGGCTTCCTAAAATATATGGGATACAGAAGATTTGAGAGGGAGAGACTGGGATAAGAGCTAGGTTTCCCTTTATAGTTGTTATGGTTAATGAACTTTAGTGTCTACCACATAAAAAGTATTTGAACATATGGGAACCTCAAAGGAGCATAAGGAGTATTTCCCTTGCCCTCCTCCAATTAAAAGCTAAGAGAGGAAGCTAGAATTATATAATCCAGCAGAAAACACATACAGCTATATGATCAGCAAACATTCAGGGATATAGATTAACTCTAGAGAGCCTCTGCGGGAGTTAAAACTGGAACCTACTTCAGGTGGCTTCAGGTTCACAGACACAGGATCCATGGCCTAAAGAGTGAAAGCTGTATTTCAGCCCAAATCACCCCCAGGCTTGATGACTTGCAGTTCACAACATCTCAATTTCCAGCTGGAAACTATGGGAATATAAGCAGTTAAGTCATTGCAGATCTCCTAATAGGGGGAAATTCTTTCCCAACCTTTAGGTACTCTGCCCAAGCCTACAGCACTATATGAGATCCAGGCAGTATGGGGAGGTACAGACAGCCCACTCTTCAGAAAGCACATTATGCTGCAATAGCAAACCTGGTCACTCTCCCTGTGGACCATATTTTCTCCTGAATATTTGAGCTATAATGAACAGGGGCCAACTTAACTAGGCTACTTTTGTGGAAATGGATTTATTTTGTAATGGATATAGATCAAGCTTGTCTTATGACTAAGCACTCGAATTGCAATTTAAATACACTTATTTTTCTGAGTATAGCAGTGAAACTGTGTGTGTGAATTTGTGTGTATTTAATAATTTAAAATATAGCAGTGCATCAGGATGTGTGTGTGTGTATAAATTGTTACAGACAAAGGTGAAATTTTCTACACAAATTTATAAGGACTTTTGAACTACTGGGCACACATCAAGCCCAGTGATATCAGTTGAACCAGGAATGAAAAGACCAGGGAGAAAAAAAATGCAAGAGGCAAAAAAAAAAAAAAAAAGAAAAAAAAAATCCAAAAGAAGAGCAGACAGGAAGGGAGGAGTAGTAAAACATGCTTGAATATTTTAAATTACCTGCACATACTTTGTTGTAATGTATAGCAATATAACCTCTGTTATCTCCAGAATAGGATTAAAAGTAGATTGCAAATAGTGATCTTGGCAAATTATATTTTGGGGAAATCAAAGAACAAAGATTTTATTTTTGAGTCCTTGCAGGATGGAGAAATGAAATAGTCACAAAACGCTGAGGAAAAAGTCTGAGAAATCAGCATAAGGATGAAATTGCAGTTGGCAGTGACTACAATAAACCCCAGGGAGCTGTTGTCTGTATAAGATAATAGATTGCAGGTAAAGTACCTGACATAACACTTTGCACATAGAAAGCATGCAATCAATGAAAACATTATTACTATTAATTTATTATTATTAGCCACAATAGACGATAGATTTAAGTAATCGTACAGTATGAAGATTCATTTGAAGGGATATGATATCTAAATTTAGGTAAGAGTAAGTTATGATATGGCTTAATATTCTGGAACACACTGCCTTAATTAGAAGTTTATTTAGTATCTAAGGACATTAGATTCCAATAATATTAAAAAGAAGATCCTACTGATTTGTTTTTCTCAAGCCTCTACTTGTACCCATTTGCAAAGAAAACTAAAGTCAGATTTCCCTTGAGCTTGGTGTTATGCTCAATAATAAAGAAACAAGCCATGCAGAAGAAACTTTGTATAGAAACCTAGATTTCTGAAGACACCTATGTTTTTCAATTTCAATGTTTGTGCTTATGAGAAAAAAAAGACAAGTAAATGAGAGATTGGGGAGGAGGGATGGGAATGGATACATTATTTCACTTCATTCTCCTAGGGAAATATTCCTGGCAGGGTGCATGTTCGTTTTTGTACTTTCTGCAGATGCTTTTATTAAACAACTTTTTAAAAGCCTACGCTTTTGATATATTAAAACAATAAGGGTAAATCTACATCTACCACCAAGATAAATTTCCCCCAGATCTAATCTAGAGAAAATGCGTTTTCACCCTCATAATAACACTAGACAGAAAAGGAACTAGCGATCAGATTTCCTATTAGTGAAAATAAGCACTTTAATAAACTGCTTAGTATCTCCCAGGTATTATAAATGGCAGCTGCTATTAGAATTGGTCTCAATAATGTAATAGATCACCAAATAAAACCACATACCTTAATGGAGCATAAATTAAATAGTCTTTGGATGGCTTTAACATGTAAATGTAGGTTTTGAAAAATGTTTTAATTTTTCATTTAATAACCTTGCCAGCTTCGCACAACAGAGAATAGTAAAGTCTCCATCCCTCCTGACCTTTATGATATAAACCATAATCAACAAAATTTTCTGCTTTAATCCTACTAATTTTAACACAAAAACTCCTGGTACTAAGTTCCTTAAAATAAAATCTCATAAATAGTATACAAGTGAAGTATAAATAATGATTGAGCTTATTTAATATTTTGTCTTGTTACTATTTTTAGATAAAATATATTTAGATTTTAAAAAAGCTGTATTTCATGTGTATGTGTGTGCATTTGTTTCTGCATTTCAATATTAAGCTACCTACAATTTGTGTATCCTGTTTAAGGTACAGTTAGTAATATATTTAAAACATTAAAAAAATTAGAGAATAATCATTAGTCATTGTGACCATATCTAATGTCCATGTTCTAATTATTACGCTAATATTTTATTATAGCACACTTATTTTATTGCTAATATCCTCTTCCTTTATACATGATGACAAAATATGTGTATATACATATATATTGTATTTACTCATAGGCATATCATAATAATGAACTGCCATAATGTTAGATATTTAACAGAAGAAATATCATAAGCATAACCACAAATTTTAATATCTATGTGAATAACATAAAGGATTTTTAAGTAAAACAAATTGTCATCTAGAAGTTGGCATTAGAGAAGCAGATTCACACCATCGATCTCATTAAATCACGCACTCCAGTATTTACCAACAAAGTCTCAGATGTTTGATCATAAAATATAGTTGATTTTTAAAAATAATTGAAATTATTAGTTATGTGTTCAATCGCCAAATAAGCTAAACCCATATGACTAAAAATGTACCAAATTGAAGCTCACTAAGCTGTTGAGAGTCAAGTAAAGAAAAACATTTAGTCACAACTGGAAGTTGCACTACCTAAACTTTGACAAAAATAACTTCTGGTTTTACATTAAGAAGGGAAGGCCTAAGGAAAGACTTTTTTTTGAGGCTATCAGAAATTTGTTTGCTAAAATCTTGACTTAGATGGTGTTTTGGTTTGCTATATTTTAATCTGTGTATCTAATGGAGCTCCCAACTATTTTGCTGCGGTTAACAACATCCTCCTGTTTCTCTCTATATATGCAGACATTAAGACAGAGTCTCAAAAAAATAGCATCTCTTTGGTCTTTATGGTCAAACAAATATTACAATAATAATAATATATAGATGTACACATTAATTCTTAAGAAACTATGTAGGTTTTATTAAATTTATTTTCTAAATTGTAAAGTTAGATGTAGAGCACATTTTCATATTGTTCTTAATGACGTCTGGTTATTAACTGCAGTGACCTGGTTTGCATCTACACGAAGACTGGTAGAGTTGAATAGCTCTAATCCATCTTCCCCTGTGACCTTCCTAAAATATTCTATTTGATTTCATATGATGATTTTCTTAAAGTAAAAATGTCCATTTTGATCTCATGTATTGGGTTATTCAGCATAATTTAGTAATTCAACCAAAATGCAAATTTTAAACAGAAATGTATTTATGAATACACAAAGTAGCAACAGATGATACACAGTAGTATTGCATTTAATTACACATTTCCTAGGAGAAACAAGAAGAGAGAAAAAGGGAGAAATTCTATAAACAAATGAGAAAATGATCAGTTGCAGCATTTTTTTTCCCATTTACTGCAATTTTTAGTGGTCACCACTCTCATCTATCCTCCCTTCACTCAGTTATCTGTAGTCCCACAGACTACTCCTTGAGCCTAATCAAATGATAAAACTTATTAGTCCTGGATTTGCACTCTGCAAAACCTGTGTCTGACCAGGTGGTCCACTGCAGCTCCAAAGTCCTATGAGTTGGCTATGAAACCAAGACTGAGAAATCCCAGGGTTGTGGTATTTCTACCTTGCCAGCAAGCTTTCATTTCCAGGAGTCATGTTACCTTTCAATTCTGCTAAATCTATTAGCTTTATGGGAGTATTGCCTGATGTGGTGCTGAATGTTCTGTCTTTAGCGTTCCAGGAACAGAGCAGGGAAATTAGCGTCTGCTTTAGCTAAATTCTATCTCTGTGCAGCTAGCAAACCATGGCTCACATTAGAGGCAAATTGGGTATTGAATTTGGACTATGAAATAATCCTAAACTCCCTGTGATACTTCCCATTCCCATTCTTTTCTCCTTGGATGAACTGACATAAGTCTCATTTTTAGAATGAAAAACAAAAACATACTCACTTTAGGCTGTCACAGCATAGAAACAAAAATATAATTCAGATTTATCTTCTTTTAAAATAAGTCTTTAAATTGACAGTGCAGTATTGTATACTACAAATATAAGCCTTGCTTGTATCATATTAAAATACTACCTTAAAAGCTTGACAATTTACATTGATATTTTGCGTTAACATTGCCATTAACTACTTGGTAATACAGCAGCCATAGAATAAGATAATATCTTAGTGGCTTATTTTTTTCTCTTGCAGTATTGTTACCAGAAGTAATAATTTGCTCACCATGACATTTACTGTATCTTAGGACCTTTCACTAAGTACCAAAGTGCATGATTTTATAAGGGTCTGCATTTGTTCAGTAAGTACTGCTATATAGATTCTTTTTCTTTTCTTTGACACTCAAAGTGCAACATGAACATATTTATTAATAAAATATTTCAGCATATCAGGAAAGCTCTTTTGTAGGTTTGTCTAAGCTCTAAGTAAGTTTTTCTGATTCTTATTTTGAAGCAGAAGTTTGCTTTTGATTTACATAGTGACTGTGAAATTGCATTTTAAATATGCTATTATGACTAGAAAGTCTTATTTTACTTGCATAACATGATATCAAGAGAAAAGGCAGGTAAGTCAGTCAGCAACTCCAGGGCATCATTTTTGACCTGATTTAGGATAATGCTTTACATGATGCAAAAACATCCATTTTGATCTCCTTTACTGGGCTACTCAAGGTGACTTAATCATTCAACTAAATATGTATTTTTAACAGAAAAATATACACTTACAAAACATAGCAGCAGACTATGCACACCTGTATTTTATTTAATTACACAATTCTGAAGAAATGACAAAGAAAGGTATCTTATGATCTATAAAAATTCTTTGAGATAGCAGAAACATTCACAACAACAACAGCAAAAACACACACACACACACACACACACACACACAAAACAAAAAACATATAAACTAAATTTTCTTATTCATCATTGGTTTCCTAAAGCAGGCATGTCCTCATCATGCCCAGGTTTACTTCCTCAAAACAAGAGGTGCCTAGTATTCTCTTTTCTTTCAATTACCCACAGACTATTTCACGTTTGTTGTTCCAGTTAAAACAAAAGTGCATTCAATTTTTCTGTTAGAGAATGTTAGTTAGACAAGTATTTCCCAATTTGTTTTGAAACAAGCCTTCTTTCTTTTTTATTCAGACAGGTGTGGTTCAAAAATGTCATTTTTAAAGGTTTATGGGTATTTTGTGTTTTGAAGCTTCTTAAAGATGTACATTGCAAGATGTAAGAGGAAGTCCAGTAGCTTTCCTAATCTAATGAAAGACTGCTATGCCTTCTCAGTTTGTATAATTCAACACTTTCTACTAGAGATCTGACTTTGCAGCAATATCACAATGCAAGCATTACATGACTAGACATACCCCATGTATATTCCAGGTATGTAGAATGCTCTGAGGAAGAATAATGGAGGGCAACATTCTCAGAATGTGAAATTGCATGGAATTAATCAGCATTGCCTGTTAGATGATTCACAGACTGATTCCAGCTACAACTATGGTGGGAAGGGCAGGGGAGGGGAGTGGGAAAGAACAAGAGAAGGAAAAGGGGGAGGCGGAGGAGGAGGAGAAGAAAAGGAAAGATGAGGACAGGAAGAAAACATAGATTAGGCCAGGAGGTAATAGGAAGGTTGATTTTCTTCATGAAGCAATTAAGATCCTCTGGCAGGGGTTGTTGACCTATTTTTCATCAGGATCATTTTTTTTTCATCTTTGTGATAATGGGCTCACTGTGCCAGAAGATGAATATGCTTTCCTACAAAACCTTTGGATAAAAATTTAAGTTTCCCAGAGACCTTCCAAAGTTGACATACTTCAAGTTAAGAAGAATAATTAAGAACACTAGACTTTTATTTATATTACCTTCTTCTAGGAAAAGACACTGATTGGCCACAATCACACCAGAGGCTCAAAAAATACTCTTCTGCATCAACTAACTGAAGGATATGCACATGGAGAAGGCATAGAGGCAGCAGGCTGTTCTGCTCTTAAGATATTCTGGTGCTTTTTTAATGCTTGAGTATCAGAATGAAACTCCCTCTGACATTTCCTTTCTACCTTATAGCTCCCCAAAGTTAACTACAATTAGCAAATTTACCTTCCTCCCCACACCTTGCTCCTGTCTTATAATTCTTCTTGAAGATCGCAGCAGGAGACTTCAACATCTTTTGTTTTCATTCACTCTCAAAAAATTGTTCACATTTATAAACATTTCATCATAATTTTAGAAGTTTATTTTTGGTTAATAAGAAATAAGAATACTACATGTATTTTGTAAGGTGAAATGAAGTTTTACTGTAATTGAGATAAATATTTTATACTTTGATAAAATGGATTTTAAATACATTATTGAATAATGCACACCCAATCTTAAGTAATCATGTAAATTTTTCATCCTTGAGTTTTATTTCCTGTAACACGAGAAATTCAGTCATGCTAGGAAAAAGATCAGTTAGATTTGGATCAGGTTCAGTAACTTCTAATGCATTAGCCCTTTTGAATTCAGAACATTCTAACACTCTTGATATTTATATGTTAAATGCAAAGGAAAGCAGGGAGACTAATAAGTTTAAGACGTATCTATGAACCATTAAAGGAGTTTCTGCAAAACTTTAATCTTTTTGTTCTGCAGTTAAGGGCAATGTTTTTGCATGTGTGTGAAATAAGAAAACACTAACAGGAATATGGGCACTCTCATGCAGCTGAAGAGACTGTGTGGAAATGAAGGAGCTGGAAAGTGAGTATCTAGAAATTGAGTCTCATAAAACTCTCTCTGCTGGGAAAACCTTTATGAACCTATTAGCCTTCTTGTCTAAAGACTGATGATCTCAGTATAAAACTCAAGATTCGGGGAGGGACAACATGGGGAGAAATGTCAGATGCAGGTGACAGGCGGATGGAGGCAGCAAACCACATTGCCATGTTTGTACCTATGCAACAATCCTGCATGATCTGCACGTGTACCCCAGAAACTAAAGTACAATTAAAAAAAAAAAGACTAGGCAATAAAAAGGAAAATGAAAAGAAAAAAAAACCTCGATTCATGACATGGCTCACAAGTCTTGATCTGGCTCTGCCTATAGTTTCAGAAACCTCATCAATCCCTTCCCACCTTTGCTTTCTACCCTGAGAAACCAAGTGCTTCAGATGCTTCATAAACTATGCCATTTCACTAAGTAAACTCTTTGATCTCACCACTTATCAGATAAGTAGGACATGTCTTTTATTTGTACACACATGCAGATGAGGTTTACATTATGATGTGGTTTGGCTATGTCCCCACCCAAATCTCATCTTGAATTGTAACTCCCATAATTCCCACATGTTGTGGGAGGGACCCAGTAGCAGGTAAGTGAATTATGGGGGTGGGTCTTTCCTATGCTATTCTCGTGTTAGTGAATAAGTCTCCTGAGATCTGATGGCTTCGTAAAGGGGAGTTTCCCCGCACAAGTTCTCTTCTCTTGTCTGTCACCATGTGAGACGTGGCTTTCACCTTCTGCCATGATTGTGAGGCTTCCTCAGCTACATGGATCATGAATCCATTAAATCTCTTTCTTTTGTAAATTTCCTAGTATTGGGTATGTCTTTATCAGCATCGTGAAAACAGATTAATACACATTAATATGTCATTCCAGTGAATGTAGGATTAAGTTCAATTCATTAGATAATTGTCGACCCTATATCTGTGGTAACGTGCTCATATTTGACTCTTGTGTAAGAGCTAGGGTTTTGGCTTATTTAAATTGTAATCTAAATCTTATAATTATTAACAACTTTAAACGATTAAACACCAGAATGATCATCCCTTCAATGTAAAAATTGCTGAATTCTATTCCTGTCAAACATTACTCAAAGTTAAGATTTAAAGGGCAAAATGTTGATCAACTCTGCCCATGCAACCCTTGTATGCTACTTCTTAATTTCTTCTTCATAGATTAAGAGATGGTGGCACTCCTTTCCTGAAGCACAGAAGTGCATGCTCCTCCATGTTTGCTGCTGAAGCTGACTGCTAACATTGGGAAATGATTACTTTTTCTCTGCTAGGATACAAGATAGAGCTGGTGAGGGGTGGTGGGGTGGAAACAGACCAAAGCTGAAGAGAAAGGGTAACATTTCCTTTACTCCAGTTTAAACTTTCCTTACTTCAGTTCTAAATAAATCTTAATTTTTAAATATTTCAGGCAAAATTTAAGTGGTTGGAAGTGATATATTTATTTTACAAGTTTATTTATAATATGCAATATTATATAATCTTATATAGTATTTGTACATCTAAACATATGTATATTACAAGCATATTTAAATACAAAACATGTTTAGCTCTGTTAGCTGACTCATTGTCAAAAATAGCTACAGCCAAGTGCCATGAAATTTGCCCAGATGATCACTTCTCTGAAAAATGAAAGTGTATTCTTGCATTTTCACATAAACAAGCATTGAAAAGCATAAGTATATTTTTACTCCTCCATGGGGATATCAGTTTGTCTACAAATACAATGCACATATAGTAGAAGTTTTAATGACAGGATGTAAAGAAGGAGAAAGAAAACAAAATCAAATGAATCTATCAAGGTGATAATATAATCTTTCTGCTTTGACCAACTATAAACATCACGTGATAAATTAACTGTTGTACAAAGTTACAACATAGTAGACAGGCTAAACCTCACTTTGACCACCATCTCTGCTCTACTAAAGTCCCAGTCCCCTCCTGCAGGAAACACCTGTCAACAGATTGCTCTACCATCTCCTTTCAGATGTTTTTGTAGATGTATTTTCATATATATGTATATATGTGTCCTCATAAAATGATATAATTGGTTAACTTTTTATTTAAATAGTTTTAAAGTATATGCATAAAATACTTCTCTTAATATAAAATTAATATCAATTTGTCTATTCATAATTAGCATATGGAACTTCATATAGTATGACTATGTTGCAGTTAACTTAGATATTTTAATATCACAGAAATAGAGAGATTTGTTTCTTTCAACCTACACTGTCAGAAGCTTTGATGCAGTTTAGGTTATATATATATATATATATATATATATATATATATCACACAGATGGCCTCGATACCAGATGATAATGAGCCAAAGAGCTTTGTAAGAATACACACACATGCACACACATACACATAGACCACACACACACATATATATCTGAATATACACATATATATTCTGGGTATTTTATACATGTGTTATAGTGGCTATTCAGTTGAATTGCTGGCTTTGAGACCATGGACATTTTCATTATTATTATTTAGGAAATTCTGCAGAGGGTCAGAATGCAGACCTCTTTAAACTCTACAATTTAAACTTATCATTGTTTGTTTTTATTTGCACTAATCAAGTTACTTGATTAATTTGTTAGGTTCTTAGCCATCTTTACATACTTTTCTATAAATTGCCTATTCATAGACATAATCCATTTTACTGGCTTGCCTGAATTTTCTTGATATTTTTGGATACCTTTCTATATTTTGGAGACTAACTTTTAGACTTCTTTATATTTTTGGTTTATTGTGTGGTTATAACCTCCAGTAATATATTGCATTGTTGCTTGGGTAAATTCAACAATGTCTTATTTCTTATACTGATAATATGGTTTTAAGGTATACTAATGAGCAAGATGTCTCCTATTAAGGATGTTTCCCTTAATTTTGTAATTTCTAAGATATCACTTGTATTTAGTTTCATCCCGACTGCTTACCTTTAGCTAAGACTTGGCATGTACTGAGATCATATTTTCTCCTTTGGCTTATCAATATCGAAAATTACATTCTTAAATGTAATTCATGTAGAATGCAAGTAGATAGGCAAAATGCATTGTGCATATGTAGAAAATATTCATGTGTTCTTTGCTGTTGAAACTTTTTTTTATTGCTGGGGATGGTTCTTAATTTGCTACTGTAACAATTCTTTCATCATTTGATTTGTTATAATTTTATTTATAAGAGATTATTAATTTTAAGAATTTAAAATTTTTTTCTTTTTTTAAATTTTGTAGAAGATGATTTATTTAAAGAGAGAGAGAAACGGGAGAAGGAGAGAGAAAGAAACAGCTAACTCTCACACTGAGTGAGAGAATCCAGAAAGATGGAATCCAGGAGAGAAAGGCAGTTTCCACACTGAGTGGACAGGAATAGAGAGAGAGATGGTGTTTCAGAGGGGAAGAGAGGCTTCCACAAGAGTGTGGAAGGGGACCCCAGAGGGGAAATCCAGGAGAGAGAAAGACGGCTTCCATGAAGGGAGTGTTCGTGGAAGGGGACCCAAACATGGAGTCCAAAAATTTTTAAGAATTTGTTATTCTGACTGTTTAGCTATCAGGAGTTGGAGTGTTCCTGGTATATTGAAGGACTCAGTAGGGGTGGAATTATAAAATGATTCAGGAGTGATTGTTTTGCAGGGCCCATACTTGGCAAGTTTCTTTCATGTAGTAGCAGATAGCCTCTTGTTTTTCAGTTCAGCCTTATATCAAAGCTATACTCCGTTGTCTGATACCAAACAGGGGGAAAATGGCCAGTTTCTCCTGATGTTTTCTTTGTTCTATCTCTTCTTTCTGCACTTGGCCTCCCTTTGCAGTCCCTCCAGGGTTAGGATTAGGGAGTAGTAAGCATTGGAGGAAAAGAACAAAGTCTTACGAAGCTCTTTGGCTCATTGTCATCTGGTATCGCGGTCATCTGTGTGATAGATGTCTGATTTCTGCCTTTTTCTCTTGTGCAATGCTTTTGTCGACTCCTGGAAATTCGTAGTATTCAAAATGTCACACAGTTGTTTCTGATGCAGAAGATGCCTCCTTCTGGCTGGCTTTTTATGACCTGACAGTCCCTGGCTTCCATCAATCCCTCCCATACAGACTCTTTCTCTTGTAGGTACCTTACCCCTCCAGATGTCCTTGACAGGGATATATTTCAGGCTGGTTAAGGCTTCACTTCTATGCCTGTATTTGTGCAACTCACAGAGAAACTCATGAATTATTGCCTTATTAATTTCTGGAAGAAAGTTCCAGTCTCCTAAGTGCTCTAATCCTCTGGGTGCCGACATCAGGCTTCTGAAGCCCTTCTTCCTTGGGAAAGGGGTGGGGATCCACAGTATTCCAACTCTCTCCAGTGGAATTCTCACTAGGGAACACTTCTGATCAATGTACCCAACTGCAATTTTAAGTTGGCTGATAGGCTAAAACTTTCATGAGTGTTCACAATATCCCAGTGTGTTCTGCAGTAATGGTCTGGCATCTATTGGTCTCCAGCTTCTTGGTCTCTGTTGAAGTTTCAAGACAAGAGTAAAGATGTCCTTATGTATCCCTTGCAAAATGACCTGGAGAGCGTCCCATCTTTTTCCTGTGTTCTAAACAGTTTTTATAAGGTAGGAGTTATTTGTTCCTTGAGAGCTTGATATCACTTGAAATATCTGTCTATTTAGAGTTAGGAGGTAGATTTTTTAATTTATTTATTTATTTATTTATTTTCACGAGTAGAATCTCTTAAAGGAGGTAGTTTTTTTTTAATTGCTATTTTAATGTATCCTGTAGTTTGTCTATTCAGGTTTTCTATTTTGAGACAATTTTGTTAATTGATAGCAGAAGGCTACAAATTTTCTTTATTTTTATTTGCTTGCAAATAAAATTAGTTTTTAAAAACTAAACACAATGTCCAATTTTCTTTCTTTAAACCAAAAATTATTTAGAAATTCATGTGTTTATTTGATGTTTGTGTATACGTGTATGTGTGTATATATATATATGTATGTGTGTATGTATGTGTGTGTATTTGGTGTTTGTGTATATGTGTGTGTATATATGTGTGTGTGTGTGTGTATGTGTGTATATATATGCACATACACACACACACACACACACACACACACATATATATGAAAGATCTCTGGTATCTTGTCTCTTCTTATAAACATGTACATATTTTTGTGCTAATTTCCAGATATATATAGATTTAGCTATTTTTAATTATTGATCTTCAGATATACTGCACAATAGTCATTGAACACAGCATAATGTCAGTTTTGAAGTATTGTAGTTTTCTTTGTAGTTTAGTACATGATCACATCTATGTGTTTGATCTGCTTGAAAACAGTGTTTACTGTGTGTTTTAGGAGGTGAAGGGTTTATCACATATAGATTTGAGTTATGGAATAATTCTCTAATCGTCTCTAATCTTTCTTAAGATTTTTGTTGTGTTACTTTATATATATAGTGTGTTTAATTATCTTTACAATAATTTTTCACCATTGTTAATTTCATTCCTTCCTTCCTAGTTTCATATTTTTGTCTTGTTAGAATGGATCTATTAATGACACTTTACATTCGGTTAAAATATGTGTAACAACATCTCCTATGGTAACCTGTTTTAACGGTATGATTTGGCAGCATTAATTACATTCACAGTTGTGCAACCATACCCACTATCTATCTTTAATAATATTTTGAAATACAATCTGCTTGGTGTAAACTTTTGAAATCCGTACACATTTGAAAAGTCTTCATTTTATCAACTTTGTAGATGTTATCATTTCACTTAAAGTTGTTTTCTTTCAAACATTTAAATCTGTTGCTCGACTTCATGATAAGAATATTGTGGATAAGAAGGTGTCTTCATCTGCTTGGCTTGCTGTAACAAAATGCCATAGACAGGTGGCTTGAACAGCAGAAATGTATATTCTCACAGTTCCTGAGGCTTGAAATCTGATATATGTGCCAGCATTGTGGGGCTCTTGTGAGGTTGCTCTCCCTGGCTTGTGTACAGTTGCCTTCTTCTTGTGTCCTCACATGGTGGAGAGAGAGCTGTGGACTCCCTTTCTCTTCTTAAAAGGACACGAATCCCATCCCATCATGGGAGTCTCACTCTCACGACTTCATCTAAACTAAATTATCTCCAAAAAGCTCTACTTTCAAATTCCATCAGATCTGGAGTTTCAGATTTAGACTTCAGCATAGCAATTTTGGGAGCACACAAACATTTAATCCATAACAGAGGACTAATAGGAAACTACCTCTCATTCTTTTGTATGATTAAAAAAAAAAAATCTGGGCCGGGCGCGGTGGCTCACACCTGTAATCCCAGCACTCTTGGAGGCCGAGTCGGGTGGATCATGAGGTCAAGATACTGAGACCATCCTGGCCAACATGGTGAAACCCTGTCTCTATTAAAAATACAAAAAAAATAGCCGGGCGTGGTGGCACGCACCTGTGGTCCCAGCTACTTGGGAGGCCGAGGCGGAAGAATCGCTTGAACCCAGGAGGCTGAGGTTGCAGTGAGCCGAGATTGCGCTACTGCACTCCAGCCTGGTGACAGAGCAAGACTCCATCTCAAAAAAAAAAAAAACAAACAAACAACAACAACAAAAAAAAAACTACCCCTCCCTCTCTGGAAATGTTTAACAATTTATATCTCTTTTGGTAGTTTTGGGTTATATTACAATGAGTTCAATAAGTACATCTGAGTGTGTTTGTGTTTTATTGTTCTTGACATTGGATAGGCCCTGTAAGATGATTAATCTCTGATCCATTTGATAAATTGTATTATTTTGTTGGATACGTCTTCTCAACCTTCTGTTCATTTTCTCCTGGAACATCATAGACACAGTTTTACCTATTCTTTTATGCTGTATTTTGTGAGAGAGATCTCTGGTCTGTCTTCGTGATTGTAAAGATTTCTAATAGGTTCTTCTGAATTTTTAATTCTGCTGTTTCATTCTTATATTTCAAGTCTCTTTTTTTAATCACAAGTAGATTCTCTTGTACGAACCCACCATCCTTTCCCATTTAAGATCTGTTATATTTTCACTCTTTACTATGTCTCCTTACACAAATGTTTTTACATTAATTGAGTTTCTTTGTTTTTCACAGCATGAGCTTTCCTTAAATGTTTGGTAATTTCTGGCTGTGTATTCATCTTTATAGCTAAAGTGCTCATCACATCAAATGCCGAATTGCCATGCCCAGGGTTATGTTTGTGATGAGGAGTTATGAAGGTAGAGCTGCTTATATTCTGGTGCTTGCACTCTTTATAAAAAAGATTAGTGGGAAGAAGTATTATAGACTGGGTAACTTAAAAACAACAGAAATTTATTTCTTATAATCTGAAAGCTGGAAGTTTGAGATGAGAGCGGCAATATGGTTGGGTTCTGGTGAACCTGCATTACAGACTAGACTTCTTGTATCCTCACAAGGAAAAAATAGGGAAAGAGACGTCTCTGGTATCTCTATTATAAGGTTGTAATCCCATTCATTAAGACTTCAACCTTCTGTACTAATTACTTCCCAAAGACTCCAATTCCAAATACCATCACATTAGAATTCATATTTCAACATATGAATGTAGGGAGTGCAGGCACTCAGTTCATAACTGCAATCTATTTCCCCCATTCTTTCAGGTAGGAGTGCTCCTCATATTTGTTTGCTGTGGCCTGGCACTCAGTGCACTGACCCGCTTTTCCTGTCTGCTTCTCATGTCATGAAGCAAACACAATTTCCAAATAGCCCAAGACTGCATGGGTGTGAGTGTTGGGAGACATTTCAAGGGTGTGACTTCACCTTTTATGATATCCCAATGAATTGTGTTGTAATTTACACATAAATCTACTTTTACGACTGGAATCCTCCATTCACCAGGGACAGAGCTCTTTTTTCCTCTGGTGTCCTTTTGCAGAAATACTTTCTGATGTACGTTGGAGCTGAGATTTTCCTATTTAGTTTGGACCCTACCTGCTGTCTGCCTCTCAGGATTTTAAAGTTTTCTCTTCTGTAAGAATTCATTTTACTGTGTTCCAATGTGATTATTGATTTTTTTTTAAACCACTGCTATCTCTGGTTCTAGAGATTTTAGAGAGAATGGAAAAACTACAGCTTCTATTAGGCGTTATATTTTTAATTCCATCAAAACCTTGTGAGCCTTGTGAATTACATTTTTTCTAACTTCTGCTATATCTCCATGGTTTTCACAAATCAATATTTTGCATATTACTAATTATAATGTATCTTTGTTGTATCATAATTATGGGAATAAGTCCTTGAGAATAGCAATAAAAACTGGATGCTAATGCACTTTAAAATTCTATGAATTCTAGAGTCTTCGTCATCATTTATTTCTGGTTTGTCATTCTCTCTCTTCCCAGGAGGCAATTCTAAAAACGAGCATAAGCTACAAATGTATTTTATGTCTGTTTAATAAAAATCCACTAAGAATTTATTTTAGAAAATTGAGGCCAGGAACAGTGGCTCATGCCTGTAATCCCAGCACTTTGGGAGACCGAGGATGTCAGATCACCTGAGGTCAGGAGTTCAAGATCAGCGTGGCCAACATGGTGAAACCCCCATCTCTACTAAAAACACAAAAATTAGCTGGGTGTGGTGGCAGGCACCTGTAATCTCAGCTATTTTGGAGGCTGAGGTGGGAGAATGACTTGAGCCCAGGAGGCGGAGGTTGCAGTGAGCCGAGATTATGCCACCGCACTCCAGCTTGGGCACCAGAAAGAGAAGTGAATAGTATTAATTCCAGGCAAACAAAATTCATTGCTTTTTCCTAAGTTAACATGTGGAGAAAAATTAAGCAGAATGAAATGATTTTGAAAAATATCATTTTGGGAATCCTCAGTCACAACCTCCTCTATCCGCTTTGATTCCCAGATATAGCCATGCAGGAGATAAGGCTTCTGAGTACTTCAAAACCATACATCTTCCAATACTGCCTTCACAGGAGGCCCTGCATTTGAGTTCAGTTGGAATATAAAGCCAATTTTTCAATATTGGTCTCATTCCGTATCCTTGTGTCCATTTTTTTCCCCAGAAACTAGCCACCTTGTAATCACTAGCTTGTCTTAATTCAGTATTTATTCTAGCAATATCTGGGATATTCGATTTTTTCAAGAAGTAATTAAAGAAATGCTTC
>PVKV010004717.1:26108-49655 GCA_004027835.1 Alouatta palliata
TCTACTAAAAATACAAAAATTAGCTGGGCATGGTGGCACGTGCCTGTAGTCCCAGCTACTCGGGAGGCTGAGGCAGGAGAATTGCTTGAACCCAGGAGGCGGAGGTTGCGGTGAGCCGAGATCGCGCCATTGCACTCCAGCCTGGGTAACAAGAGCGAAACTCCGTCTCAAAAAAAAAAAAAAAAAAAAAAAAAGAAATGCTTCTTTCACTAGAACCACAATTGTATAGCCCCGATGCCATGATATGTAAATGCCACATATTTCAAAATGTATTCATAAATTGAATGTGTGTTTACTGATGATGCATAGCGTTGTTTTTAGCACTGACATTTTTCAAGAATAGCAAATCAGCTAGATAATCATATCAGTAGCTAAATAATGTCAGTAGCTAAAACTTTCAATATTAATAGCTAAAACTTGTGTTTACTGTACTTCATTAATTTAATTTAATAACTATATCATGCAGTAGTTCCTATATTAACCTTCTCCTAAAGTAGTTGATACATAAATAAATAAATAAACAAGACTATTCCAATATATTTTCTTTTAAGCGAAAAATATAGTGGAACACTAGAGCAGTACATTTATAGCTCCCTGGTGTCTTTGTCAGTTCAGGCTACTACAGCAGAATATCATAAACTGGGTGGCTTAAACACAAACTCTTTTTTCCTCACAGTTCTAGAGACTGGAAGTCCAGGATCAGAGTGCCAATATGGTCAAGTTCTTGGTGAAATCCCTATCTCTTGTCAGATGACTATGTTATTGTTGTATCCTTGCATATACATGTATCTGAAAGAGCAAGCTCTAATCTCTCATTTTATAAGGATACTAATCCCATTAAAAGGGCTTTACTTGTATGACTTTATCTAAACTTAATTACCTCCCCCACTTCCTACTTCTGAATATCATTCAATGGGGAATTAGGGTTTCAACATATGAATTTTGGGGAACACAATCATGCAGTCCATAAATATTCCTGGGAGGCCAGGAATATTTAACATAAAATATTATTTCGTGTGAAATTTAAAGAAAAGATAGGCAAGGCAGGAACAAAGCATATTTTTTAAAATGTCAGGGAACATTATATGAAAAAAATGTGGTAGCATAGATTCACGGTAACATCTGGGAAGTCAAATTCCAGTGGTGCTAGACTATAAACATTAAGGGGTGATGGGCTGGACTGTGTAGATAGAAGCTTTTTATGAATGGCTCACACACCACAAGTGATTTTAACTTTTACCCTGGAGCCATCAGCCATTTTGAGTCGCAAAATTACGTTGTTAGGGTTGTATTGTCAAGGTGGAGGGTATATTCAAGAAGAATGAACTCAAAGGTAATTAGGCAAGAATAAAGACTATTATAATGGTTTGAGTAAAAATTAGTGTAAGCCAGAATTAGAACATTGATTACAAAAACAGAGAAAAAAGTAAAGACTCGAGAAATTAAGACAGAATAAGGGATGATGCTGTATTGAATACGAATGGGGTGAATGAATTGAGAAACAGAATAGATACAAGGAGAGATCAGGAAGACTTTGCATTTTATGAGTTATGAAATTAAAGTTGTGAAACCATCATTTTCCAAAAAAGAATACATAGGGCCTATTGATGTTTTTGCAAGCCCATGATGACTTTAGCACTAGACCTGTTGAATTAGTAATATCTGTGAGATATGTTAGTAGAAAGGCCTAGTAAGTAAATAGACACATGGGTCTGAAGCTCAGCAGAGTCTTTTTTTCTGAGTTAAAGAGAGATTTCCATTACATATATTTTGTGCATAAGTCATGTGCAGCCCTGGAAACACCAATATCTAAGGCTAAGGAAGAATAAACATTAAGGGGAGGAGAAATGGAAGTTTGAGGGGTGTAAAATATGAACCAAAAGTAAACAGAATTTCAGAATTCAATCCAAGTCAGATTTGATAATTAAATGATTGACAATGCACATGAGCAAATAATAGCTACAAAATTGAAGATGAAAAAAGTTGAACCACGCTAACTTAAGCAACATGGATGTTCAGGATGAGATAAACAAGAACAACTTAATTTTAAAGGTCAAGAAAGCCAAATTTCACCGACAGTTGATTGAGCATTGAGAAATCTGAAAGGGTGGATATATACGTTCTCTCTAAAACCACAGATGGATTAAAATTGTGCAAGCTATGGGTCATGCTGACAAGATGTTGAGCAAGCACAGAAAGCTCATTCCCTCCTGTAAAACTTTTCTCAGGAGAAACAGAATAAATAAAAGGGAAATATATGAGTCAGAAAAACTGATGTAAAAACTACAGAATTCCTACAGAACTAGATAAAATTTGCAAACTGAACTGGAGAAAAATTGGCAGCCTGGGATAGAGGAGGCCAAGTGCCATGTTTAAAAGAGGAATTCGAGAAAAGCTTTTGGGTTTTGCTCATTTTTCTCCCTAAGACTAAAAACAATCTGAAAATTTCCAGGAGAGAGGGAAATTTAAAAACACAACAAAAGAACAAAATCATACTGACGTTGGACTGGTTAATAGTACCACTGGAGCCACAAACGCACCTCCCTGCAAACACAGAAAATCTGAGTAACATATTTAAGGTGTAAATAAATCATATAAAAATAAAATACAAATTTTCCATTTCAAAATGAAGATGCAGAGAAGATTTTTCTCATTCATACAAAATCCCAGAAAGCTTATTACATAAAAATTATGTTTCAGAAAGACCCTTGAGGACCATACCAAGGAAAAGGAAAATTTAATTAAACATGATCTAATTATATACATGAAAGCAATGTAAATGGAAAAATTTAGTATACCATAATATTGCCTACAAAGTCAAGAGACATAAAAAGGGTATACTTGTTAATATAATAATATTCAGAATTAAAATATTGATCTCATTAATGACTTTCCTATTTTTTAAAAGCTGTGATTCAGGACATTCCTTAACATACATATTTTTTTATTTTTTCTATATTCAGTGTTTGTATAGTGAATGTGACTTTACATATGTGTATGTGTATATAAATGAAGTTTTATAAAATGATTCTTGCCTTTTTGATGTGTGTTGAACCCTAAATTTGTTAATTTAGTATGTTACTGTTTAATGATTGTGACCCACTGAACTGATTTCTCCAACCACAATGAAGTGTGACAATTTAGTTTGGTGAGTGAAAAAGAGAAGAAAGTGATTATATTATGTCAAAAAATTATCTTATTTGGAGGTAAGATATTGTTCATTATACAGGTATTTAGGTAAGAAAAAGAGATAAAAGACAAAAAATGAGAAAAGGAAAAATTGCCTCTGTTTGCAGATGGCATAATCTTACCAAAAAACTTTTAAAACTAATAAATAAATTCAGTAAAGTTGCAGGAAACAGGATTGGCAAACAAAAATGAATAATATTTCTCTACACTAACAATTAACTATCTGAAAAAGAAATTAAGAAAACAATCCCTTTTACAATAGCATCAAAAATAAAATACTTAGAAATAAATTTAATCAAGGGGATCAAAGATGTGTGCACTGCAAATTATATAACACTGATGTAAGCAATTGAGGAAGATGTAGATAAATGAAAGATATCCCATCTTCATGGATTAGAAGAATTAACATTGTTAAAATGTTTATAGTATTCAAAGCAATCTACATATTCAATGTGATTCCTATGAAAATTCCAATGGCCTGCCTATTGGTGGTGTATAGGAATGCTAGTGAGTTTTGCACATTGATTTTGTATCCTGAGAGTTGGCAGAAGTGGTTAATCAGCTTAAGAAGCTTTTGGGCTGAGACAATAGGGTCTACTAGATATACAATTATGTCATCTGCAAACAAAGACAGTTTGAATTTTTATTTTCCTATTTGAATACTCCTTATTTCTTTCTTTTGCCTGAGTGCCTTGGTAAAAACTTACAATACTTTGTTGAATAGGAGTGGTGAGAGAGGGCAATCTTGTGCTGGTTTTCAAGGAGAATTATTCAAGTTTTTGCCCATTCAGTATGATAGTGCCTGTGGGTGTGTCATATATATGGCTCCTGAATTTTGAGGTATGTTCCTTCAATACCTAGTTTAGTGAGACTTTTTAACATGAAGGGATGTTGAATTTTATCAAAGACTTTTTCCACATTTATTGAGATAATCATATGATTTTTGTGTTTAGTTCTGTTTATGTGATGAATCACATTTATTTATTTGCCTATGTTAAACAAACTTTGCATCCCTGGGATGAAGCCTACTTGATCACAGTGGACAAGCCATTCCATATTCATGGACAGGAAGAATCAGTATCATTAAAATGGCCATACTGCTCAAAGCAATTTATAATTCAATGCTATTCCCATTAAACTACCATTGACATTTTTTACAGAATTAGGAAAAATTCGCATGAAACCAAAATTCACGTAGAGCCAAAAATGAGCCAAATAGCCAAGGCAATTTTAAGCAAGAAGACCAAAGCTGGAGGCATCACACTACCCAACTTCCAACCATTCTAGAACTATACAGTAACCAAAACAGCAGTGGACTAGTATAAGAACAGACACATAGACCGATGGAACAGAATAGATAACCCAGAAATAAGACTGCACACCTATAGCCATCTGATTTTCAACAACTTTGACAAAAACAAACAACAGAGAAATTATTTTCTATTTAATAAATGGTGCTGGGAGAACTGGCTAATCATATGCAGAAAATTGAAACTGGACTCCTTCCTTACACTATATACAAAAATTAACTCAAAATGGATTAAATACTTAAATGTAAAACCCAGAACTGTAGAAACCCTAAAAGGTGACCTAGGCAATACCATTCAGGACAGAGGCATGGGCAAAGATTTTGTGACAAAGATAGGAAGAGGAATTGCAACAAAAGCAAAAATTGACAAATGAGATCTAATTAAACTAAAGAGCTTCTGCACAGCAAAAGAAACTAATATCAGAGTATATAAACAACCTAGAGAATGGGAGAAATTTTTTGCAATCTATCCATTTGACAAAGGTCTGATATCCAGTGTCTATTAGGAGCATAAACAAATTTACAAGAAAAAGAAAAAACCTCATTAAAAACTGGGCAAAGCCCATGAACACAACACACACTTCTCAAAAGAAGACATACATACAGCCAATGAACATATGAAAAAAAGCTCAACATCACTGGTTATTAGGAAAATGCAAATCAAAGCCACGATGATACACCATCTCACATTAGTCAGAATGGCTATTCTTAAAAAATCAAAACACAACAGATGCTGGCAAGATTGCGGAGAAAAATGAACACTTTTACACTGTTGATGAGAGTATAAATTAGTTTAACCATTGTGAAAGACAATGTGGCAATTCCTCAAAGACTTAGAGTCAGAACTATCATTTCATCCAGCAGTCTCATTACTGAGCATATACCTAAAGAAACAGAAATCATTCTATTATAAAGATACATGCATGTGTATGTTCATTTCAGCACTATTAGCAATAGCAAAGACATGGAATCAACCTAAATGCCACCAATGATAAACTGGATAAAGAAAATTTTCCATATATACCATGAAATACTATGCATCCATAAAAATAATGAGTTCATGTCCTTTGCAGGGACATGGATGGAGCTAGAGGCCTTTATCTTTACCAAACTAATGCAGGAACAGAAAAACCAAATACCACAGGTTCTCACTTACAATAGGGAGCTGAATGATGAGAAAACATGTACACATGGGGAAAACAACACACAATGGGGCCTGTCAGAGGGTCGGGGGTGGGAAGAGGGAGAGCTTCAGGAAGAATAGCTAATAGATGCTGGGCTTCATACCTGGGTGATGGGATGATCTGTACAGCAAATCACTATGGCACAAGTTTACCTATGTAACAAACCTGCACATCCTGTACATGTATCCTGAGCTTAAAATAAAACTTGGATATTAAAATATATATAAAATAAAATCAATTAAAAAAATTATAATGGCATATTTTCAGAGAAATAAAAAGTCCTAAAATTTATCAAGAACCACAGAGAATTCCAAACAGCCAAAGCAAACTTGAGAAAGAATAAAAAAATGAAACAATCACAAGTCTTATTTCATAACATATAATAAAAATATAATAATTAAAACAACATGGTACTGGCATAAAAATATATATAAACCAATGAATCAGAATAATGAGCTCAGAAAAAAATTATGCATTTATGGTCAACTGACCTTTGACAAAAGTGCCAAGAACACACTACCAAAAAGAGCAGTCTCTTCAATAAATGATATTGAAAAATTTGGATATCACATGCAGAAAAATGAAACTGGACCCTTATCTCACAACCATATACAAAAGTGAACTCAAAATATATGAAAGACTTAAGACCTAAAACTGTAAAATATCTGAAAGAAAAAAGAATAATGGTGTATGACATTGATCTGGTCAATAATTTTTTGGATATGACCCTAAAAGCACAAGCAACAAAGCAAAAAATATACAAATGGGATTATATCAACTAAAAAGCATATGCACTGGAAAGAAAACAATCAACAGAATGGAGAGACAACATACAGAATGGGATAAAGTATTTGCAGACCATACATCTGATGAGGGATTAATAGCCAACATATGTAAGAAATCCACACAATGCAATAGCAAAACAAACAAACAAACACAACTGATTAAAAAATAGATCAAAAGCCCAAATACATATTTTTCCTAAAGAATATGTGAATAACTAGTAAGTGTATGAAAATATGATTAACAATAGTAATTATTAGAGAAATGCACATCAAAATCACAGTGAAATATCATCTCAGATGTTAGAATGGCTGTGATAAAGAAACACAATTGTGACATTCTCCTAAGGACATAAAGAAGGAAATAAGATCACCCTTTTAAAGCTAAAACTTACATCAATTGTTATTGATGTATTAGTATCATGGAGACAGGACTGCAAAGTGTAAGTTCTGGTGAGAATATGGGAAAAAAAGAGAACCCTTGTACATCTTTTGTGGGAAAGTAAATTAGTATAGTCATTATAGAAAATGGTCTCAAGGTTCCTGAAAAATTATAAATAGAACTATCATATGTTAGAGCAATCCAACATTTGATTTTATATCCAAAAGAAATGAAATTGGTATCTCAAAAAGACACCTGTATGCCCATGTTCATTGCAGCATTATTTACAATAGCCAAGATACGGAAACAACCTAAGAATTCATGTTAGTGGATGAATGAATAAAGAAAATGTAATATCACATACCTACGTCTCTCAAAGTACATCTTACATAAAATTTATAAAATTTGCTAAGAGAGTAGATCTTAAGTTACGGATATGCAGTTAACTTGATTGTGGTAAGTCATTTCACAATGTATGCACTATATAGTTTGGATATTTGTCCCCTCTAAATCTCATATTGGAATGTATTCTTTAATGCTGGAGGTGGGTCCTAGTATGAGGTCATTGAATAAGGGGGCAGATCCTCCATAAATGGCTTGCTGCCATCCCCTTGGTAATGGGTCAGTTTTTGAGAGATCTGGGTTGTTTAAAAGAGCCTGGGACCTTCCCCCTTCTCTCTTTTGCCATGTAATATGCCAGCTCCCCTTTGCCTTCCACCATCATTGTAAACTTCCAGAGGCCTCACCAAAAGCCAGTCAGATGCTGGTACCATGCTTATACAACATGCAGAACCACAAACAGACTAAACTTCTTTTCTTCATAAATGAAAAAGTCTTGGGTATTTCCTTATAGCAATGCAAGAACAGTCTAACACAATACATATATCAAAATGTCACATACATAACTTAATATATATAATTTTTACTCATCTATTATATAATACATGAAGAAAAGAAAAAAAGTATTACCTCCTTGTAAATTAAATTCAAACATTATTCTTATATCCCTTTAATTTATATTTAATAATATATTTCTGTGGAATTAAGAATACAAAGATTTACCAAATAATATCTTGAGTTATTTGGACAGTAAAATTCAAGTGATGTAATCATACCTAAATTATTTTGTACTAACAGTGAAACTTTATGTTGTCTGCTTTACTTATCTGAGCTTATCTTTTAAAGTTAAAAGGAAACTCAATTTCTTGAGAGGATATTGTTAGACTTAAGATAATTTGAAGAGCGATTTTAAATTCTTTTTCCATAACAAGTTAAATTGAAAATTAAAACTTCACCAAAAATTTACAATGCGCTACTTAGTTGATAAACGTTGACATGTCACAAGCTAATGCAATCATATTAGTGCTAAGACCTCAAACTGAGCCTCAGCAAAATAAACAGGAAATGTTCACCCATCAGCAATTAAGCAGTAAATGTTAAAGACCTTAAGAACAATTCAAGTCACAATCTACTGTTTTTAGTATTAGTCATCAGTTACATTCAAGGCAAAAATATTGGTATTTTAGTGCTCTTTCTCCAATGATTTTGTGAAAGACAATTGTGACATTCTCCTAAGGACATAAAGAAGGAAATAAGATCACCCTTTTAAAGTTAAAACTTACATCAATTATTATTGATGTATTAGTATCATGGAAACAGGACTGCAAGACTTGAGTAAAATAAAAGAATGCCTCTAGCAAATTAATCTATGGTAATAGAACTCAAAACAGTGATTGCTTGGATGAGCTAGGGTTGGAAAGGAAATGAAGACTGTATGGAAAGGACCACTTGATTCCAGGAGCATTCTAGGGTGTCCTGATAGCATTGACGTCCTATTAAGGCTGAACTAACCTGCATCTAGAATGTCTCACTTACATAGCTGGCAGATGATGCTCTCTGTGGCCTAAGAGCTTAACTAGGCTTTCCAACCAACCCGTGGCCTCTCCCACGTGGCTGATTCAAGCAGTCAGACACCTTACATGGTGGGGCAGGACCCCTAAAGCCATGTTCCTGGAGGGCAAGGCAGAAGAAGGATCATTTTTTATGATCCAATTTTAGAAACCACATGTTCCTATTTTCAATATACTTTATTCATGAAAGCCTGGCAAGAATACTGAGAATAAGCATAGATCCTGATATGGTTTGGCTTCATGTCCCCACCCAAATCTCATCTTCAATTGTAATTCCCAGACATTGAGGGAGGGACCTGGTGGGAGGTAATTGAATCCTGGGAGTGGTTTCCCCCTGCTGTTCTCATGATGCTGAGAGAGTTCTCACATAGGCTGATGGTTTTAAGTGTGGCACTTCCTCGCTTCTCCACTCTCTCTCTCTTTCGTGTCTCCTTGTGAAGACGGTCCTTGCTTCTCCTTTGCCTTCTGTCATGATTGTAAGCTTCTGAGGCCTCCCTAGTCATGCAGAATTGCAAGTCAATTAAATCTCTTTCCTTTATAAATTATCCAGTCTCACATATTTTTTTTTACAGCAGTGTGAGAATGGACTAATACAGATCCCAATATCCACGGGAGGAGTGTCAGAAACATTTGGGACTATGTTTTTAAGTTATTGGATTACATCCTTTGACCAAAAACAGTATTTACTCCTGCCACATGCAAGATAACCCTCCTCATTCCTCACCACAGATTCCCACAATCTCATCCTATTAGGACATCAACTCAAAATCTGAGAATCTCACTCTTTTGCCTCTATAGCAAAATTCCTGTAGCAGTTACTATTGCTGCATAACAATTACCCTGTAACAGTTGTTAAAAGCAACCATTTTCTTATCTTACAGAATCTGTAAACCAGGATTTCACACTCAGGACAAGGAGGTGACTTTTCTCTCCTCTACAATGTACGGGGCCACAGCTGGGAAGACTCAAAGTGGAGTGTAGGGGTAACTTAATGCCTAGGCACTAAACTAAATGCTCTTTCACTCATGTTTGTACACTAGCTGGAAGGATACAAGGGCTTGCTCAGCTAGGACAGCTGACTGTAGCACCTACACAACATATCTCCATGTGGCTTGGCTTTCTCCCAGAAGGGTGACTGCAAGGTAGTTAGATATCCTCCATGGCAATTCAGGGCTCCAAGTTTGAATGTTGGATGACACAGTGTCTTTAAATACGCAGTCTCAGAAACTTACTGTACATCTGATTTGGATAACAAAGGAAGGAACTATAGGTAATTTCAAGTAAGAGCAGTCCCAACAAATTAAAAAGGGTGTTATGGTTGGGGCTGGAGACGCTTCTTTTTACAAAAGAGAAGACAGAATTGCTATATCGATGAGATGCTTACCACAATGTAATGAGACATTAGTTACATGACTAAATGTGCCAAGACTCGCTATCAGTTTCTTAAATTGAAGACAACATTGTCACCAGAAGCAATTAATCTTGAATACTACAGATTGTTTGCTGTGTTGCCTTTCCCTACTTTGCTACAGAAATTCCTGTGTACTCTGGGAGAAAGTTCCAAGACTGACATGGAGAACAGGTCAGGTCACTTGAAAGCACTGGGTACTTTCAGAGGTGATTACCAAGGAATGTTGGTTAGCGAAAGGATCTGTCTCACTTCCTTATTTTATTCTCATAATAGTCTCATCAAGGAAGTAGGAGAAATATTATTGTTTCCATTTTGCATTGGAACAATTAGGGCATTGAGAGGTTAGGAAACTCAGAACGATTTTGAAGCAGGTGAGACCTTTGGAATTTTGGCCTGCTGTGTTTTGTTTGATACCAGCTTTGGAAACATTATCTGAAATTGCCTTACGTATTTTTTAAATATGAATTTATTTACTTGTAATAGCGAATAAATGTAACACTAAAAAGTCATCAGTTATGGCAATAATGGGTCATTGGTAACTGAGAGAATCCTTTCTCATTACTTAAAATTCCTAGCATTCATGCCTAAGTTCCATTCCACATCTCCATGGTTTCTAGCTCTGGAAACTTTGCTTTCTGGTGAGTCTTAAAATAAAATACATCTAATTCTGAAATATTCCTGGATTATTTCTTATTTAACTGTCTTGGTTAGCTACATTTTGCTGCTTGGTAACTACAGCCACAGTTAATCTCTATGCTTCTGGTTGTTATAAATGGGCAAAGATCAGACGAACAGATAATGAAATTTCAGAATTGATAAATAAAAAAGACGTAGTCATTTGTCCAAAGCTGGTGAAGGGCAATCTTCTTATGAGATTCATTAGTTTATTTTCAGCATAAAAAATAGTTACCACGGAAACATATTATGACAATATATAGTCTCATTTTTGGTGAAAATGTAAATTAAAGTCACCTTGAAAATTTGAACTGCAGCCTTTTAAAAGAGTTGTGCACATTTTCCAAACTCTGATACAACATATTTAAAATGAAATTATACATTTTCTTTTGTTTTCATGTGATTTCAATAAAACAAAATAATAAAATAATACTATAAAATAATATACACTCTATTATTAAAGGTGAGAGCCATGTTATCAAAAAGGAACCCATAGATATTAAACCTTAAGGGTGGGAGGTTTTACAAATCTCACTTTGTATACATTAATTCTATTAGGATATATTAATTGGTTTCCATATTTTGTCAACCTCGGTAGTTTTTAAGTATAATTATTTCATTGAATATATTAAATTCTATACTATTGGATTTCCTTTTCCCCTTAGCTTATGATCAATGTTTTAATTGAGAGATAGAATAATTTCTTTATTTTTCAAGAAAAACACCTTCTCTATACTCAGTTATAAAATAATTGTGCTGTATATTGAAAAATAGAGGTAACATAAATAATATGTATTTAATATTTGAATTTATAATATGAGAAACACATATTTAATATTTGAAAATAACACAGAAAGTGTACTTTTCTCTATATACTTCAATTTAAATATATATTATTTTGTAAAAATTGCTGTTATTGGGCTTTGAACAAATTGAAAATAAGTAAATCTGAGGAGCCACACATGTTACATTTTAGAACAAGTATATTTGAGAACAAGTATTTTTGAAAGTTTTATCTGAATAAATCATCAGAAATGTAATGTTCATTAGAAATTTCTCAATTCTTACATATTTGACAAATCAAACCAGCAAACAAACACACACAAATCAGTTTCCTGTGATCATAAGCCATGGCTGTTTGCCCCAAGGTGATGTCCAGTTTAGCATTTGGATTATTATCTAGTCAGTCTTTTTCTGTAATAAATCAAGGGGATTAATTCCAGGAAAACATAGTTTCATATGCTTTAGAGATATATAATTTTAAGGCTTTATGAAAACTGTGCCCATAATTGAGTTCTTGTCTCACTGTCAAACACTTACTGGTGAGTTACAAAGGACAATCCTGGATCCCAGTTTTCCTGATGTGGTGATCACAAGTCTAACCTCATATACAAATGATATTTTTGAAACCCATTTTTATAGAGGCAAACCTGAAAAACTCCATCCTCATACTAAAGACTTTATGCTCATTTGTTTAGCAGTTTATGATTTCTCCCAATTCAGAAGCAAATCTCTGCGTGCTATTCATCCTGTAAATTGCCAGCAGAGAGTTTTATTCCTTGTTTCAGGCCCAAATGTATATATTTTCTCATCTTTGTCATTACCTGGGATAACATTTTAAAAGGAAAGCTCTTGAAACAAACGGATAATAAAAATTTAAGGAGACCTTGCTGGATGTTTTTATAGTTTTCCTTCCCTTCAAATGGAGAAACCTGGCTCACAGACACACTGCAAGTTAACCTTGAGAATCCTCAAAACATTTTATATCCTCAATTAAATGTTCAATTCCCATTATCAGTAACCTGTGCTATTATGGTCTGTACACAAGACACTAAAAATGAGCAGAAGTTTAAAACTCAGGGAGATGACAGCGCAGTTACTCGCTCTTACTGGCCAATTCTCACCTAAAATTAGTTTTTCAAATGGAACACATTAAAAACTTTCACTCCAAACTCTTTCATTTCCTTTTAAACATTCATATTGTAGCGAAAATCTGGAGAGTCTAATCACTGGAAAATGGTTAGAGTTATTTTTCTGAAAACAGAGAAACATGATAATCTTTTCCTAACTATATAAACAGGTAACTGTATAATAAAGAATGAATTGGGAAGATAAGGCATCAAATATTGCTGCATAGATTACCATGAACATAGGAAAAAAGACAAGTCCAGCCTCAAAATCAAGATTGGCATCTTTTGGGATTAAAACCCAAAGTTGAATACTAGAGGTATCAGCCTGCTAGTTTCTATAAGCAGCAGTGGGGACCAGGAGTTTGGCTCTTCCGTTGTATGAAAGAAGAAAAGTGCTTCTCTGTCTCTCCTGAGAGAACTAGATCAAAAAATTTTTGGAGGAAAGGCTGCAAAAAGTGTGCTGTTTCATAGCATCTGGAGCTATGTTCTGTAGTAGCTTCTCATTGAGGGAGGTGGGAGGGCAGAGATAGAGAATGGGGAATGAGAGGTTAACTAAGGCACGGTATTAATCAACATTCTCCAGAGAAACAGAACCAGTGGAAATAAAGACCTTGTAAGAAATTGGCTTTATGGGATCATAGGCACTAACAAATCCAAAATATGTATGGGATTGTAGGTTGAAAACTCATGCAAAAGTTGATACTAAGGTCATGAGGCAAAGTTTCTTCTTTCTCAGGAAAACTCAATTGTGTTCAGTAAGTCCTTTCAACTGAATGAATGCCATCCACTCACATTATTAAGAATATTCCCCTTTACTGAAAGACACCAAATTGTAGAATTTAACCACATCTACAAAATACTTTCACAACAACTGCTATGTCCTTGGTCCATTGAATCACTTAATTCTGTAGCCTAATCAAGCTGACACAAAACTAAGCACCACATAGACTTTCTCTGCTTCTTTGGCTATTTCTATACTATTCAAACTTTTATCTTGGACAAAGAGCCACAGATTGCCAATTGAAAAATAAGCAGACTGAAAGATAAATAAAATAAATTGATAATCATATAACCATCAACTAACTTGAATAGTTTAAAATATTTCAAATATTAAAATATCAGGCTCAACTATTGACCCAATGTTCAAAGAGGCAATCTCCATCTTATACAACCCTATTTAGAAAATGAAAAAATAGAGAATGTAGTCATACCCCATATAATGATGTTTCAGTCAACAGCAGGCAATATATGTGATTGTAGTCCCATGTGATTATAACAACCTAATTTTACTGTACTGTTTCTGTGTTTAGATATGCTTAACACACAGGTACTCACCATTGTATTAAAATTGCCTCCAGTATTCAATACAGTAGCATGCTGTACAAGTTTGCAGCCTAGAAGAAACAGGCTATGCCACAGAGCCTAGATGTATATTATGCTACACCATCTAGGTCTGTGTTAGTGCACTCTGCGATGTTCACACAGTGATGCAATCTCCTAACAATGCTTTCCTTAGAATGTATCCCTGTTATTAATTGACATAGAACCATATATTCAAACACATTCTAAGAAGCTAAACAAAAAATCTTCATAAGAAAATTCAAAACAATTTATAATTAATTTTGATTTTTGCCAGAAAAGGAATATGCTACGTTAGTTTAAAATTGGAAAGTCAGCCATATTAAAAAATTAAAGATGAAAAATCGTATCATCTTTTCCATAAATAAAATAGAAAAGCATCTACCCATCCTTGGTAAACTATGTTAGCAACTTAAGGTAGATACTAAATTAACTTGATATAAGACAAATTTAAAAATCTCTAGTAAATGTTTCATGTAATGGTAAAATATTAGAAAACATATATCTGAAATCACAAGAATACAATTTGCTTTGGACTACTATTTTCATTTGACGCTGAACTAGAATTCCTAGCTAGTGCAATATGACAAAAAGAATGAATTAAAAAGAGTGGTTCAAATATTTTAATTATTTCTGAATAATATAATTGATTATATAGATAAAATGGCTACAGATAGATTATTTAAATTAATAACAGTTAATTTTTATTACAATCTGGAGAAATCTATCACATGTTTATGTACCAGCAAATAAAAAGTAGAGAATCTAATATAAAAATGCCATTTATAATAGAAGCTAAAATATTAAGTATCTATAAATAGGTCTGAGAGAAATTGGACAATGTATTTATGCAGAAAATTATAAATACTATTTTTAACATTAGATCAGACCTAAACAAAATTCAGCATATACAATAGATAGGAACATACAATATGAGGAAGACGCTAATTCTCCTAATTTGATCTGTATAGTCAATACAATTCTAACCAAAATCCAAAATGATGAATCTTGACAAGCTGATTCTAAAATGTAAGGTGAAATAAAGTTAAGGCACTGTCAAAAAAGTGCAGAAAGAACAGAGAAGGGTAGGAGAGGAGGTGTATTTTCCCATTAGTTATTGATGCTTGTTAACCTTTTAGAATATAGGTCAGTGTGACAGTCAAGAAGGATAAAACAGTAGAAGAGTGCAACAGAATTAAACTCCAGAAACAGAACCACACATACATGGAAGCATAATATATGACAACTTTGTGGTTCACAAGGAAAAACTGGTGACCTATTCAATGATTGGTGCTGGCAGGATTGGTTATTCAAATGGAAATGAGCGAAATCAGGTCCTTACCATTACCAGGCATAACAATCAATTCCAGGTGGTCAGAGGGCTTAAATCTGAAAAGCAAAATTTAAACAAAACATAAACACATTTAAGATATGTTCACATATCTGTGGGAGCACAGAAGGGTACAAACAGGACACAACTAAGCAAATTCTAAAGGGAGTGATGGATAAATTGACTGTGTTAACTGCAAGTATCTCTGCTTATCCAAGAAACTTAAAGCAAATTGCAGAATCATACCTATACGTGAGGTATAGTTTTGTATAGTTAAAACCTTTGAGTATATGCAAAATATTATCTAGGGATAAAGAGATACATATGTGTATTTTTATATGTATTAGGGATATAAGTAATTTATGTGTATGAGCATGTATACATACATATATCTATATATAAATATGTGTATACACACAGGCGTATCCTGGAGATAGTGCAGATTCAGTTCCAGACCACTACGATAAAGTGAATATCACAATAAAGCAAGTCACACAAGGTTTTTGGTTTCCCACTGTATATAAAAGTTATGTTTACAGTATACTATGGTCTTTGAAGTGTACAACTGCAATATGTCTTTAAAAAATCAGTTTACATCTCTTAACTTAAAAGTACTTTATTACTAAAAAATGCTAACAATTATCTTTACTTTCAGGGAATAGTAATGTTTTTGCTAGTACAGGATCTTTCTCAATGTTGATGGCTGCTAACTGACCAGGGTAGTGGCTGCTGAAGGCTGGTGTGGTGGTGGCAATTTCCTAAAATAAGACGACCATGACATTTGCTGCATCGATTCACACTTCCTGTCATGAAAGATTCACCGCAGTGTGGGAGCACAGTTTGTGGCATTCCAAAACAATTACGATTGTAACATCGAAGATCAGTAATCACAGATTAATTATATATATATAATTAATCACAGATATAATTAATAATTTGTAAAAAGTACTTTATCTGTGAAATGTAGTGAAGTGAAGCACAATGAAATGAGGTCTGTCTCTGTAGAAACACTAAAAATATAAAGAAAAGCAAGGGAAATATAAACACATATTTCCAGGTACGGTTCACTTTTGGGGAAAAGTTAGATGATACATTCAAAGATACAGCCAAAAATTCTAAAATATTATTCATTTGAATTTATTAAGTTTGGCGGTTAGTAGTCTTGGTATTTTATTCCAATTATATTCACACTACCATAAGTATATATACTATATATAGTATTGTATCATTTTATTGAAGTATAAAGTACATTCAGTTAAATACAGAGATCTTACACATAGAATCCAATGAATGTTGGCAATTACATATACTTATATACTGATATGTAATATATAAATTATATATATTCTATATATTTTATATTATATATTCTCATTTATATGTCACCATATCAGTATAAAAATTTCAGTCATTACAGAAATATTCGTCATGTGGCTTCCCGAACCAGTCCATCATTGACCCTCCACATCAGGCAACCAGTATTTGGCTTTATTTCTCCATAGATTAGTCATGTGTCTTCCAGAAATTCATGTAAATGAAATCGTATGTACTCTTTGCTCTCCTGGCTTCTTTAACTCAGCATAATGTTTTTGAGTTTCATCAATGTTTTTGCATAGATCAAGAGTTCATTCCTTTTTATTTCTGGGTAGTGTTCCATGGCAAAAAATCAAAACTTTGTTTAGTCTCTTGCTAATAGAGAGATTGTTTCTAGTTCAGGGCCACATTGTTTTGGGTTGTTTCCAGGGTGGGGCCAATATGAAAAAAAAGCTTCTATGAATGTATTTAACATTATGAGAAATTTCAGACCAACTTCCAAAGTGGTTACAGATATATACATATGTATTACAAATATAGGTGCAAGGGGAGAAAAATCAAATATGACATCAAGGTTTTGGGCATTAACAAGGAGAGTGATGGATTTGGCATTTAATTATTTGTAGAAAGTTTGAGGATGAAAGATTTGGAGTTTTCCAAAAGTTAATTTGAAATTATTGACATTTGAATACAGATATAGAATAGGCAATAGACTATGTATGTCCAGAGTTCAAAGAAGAGATCAAGGCAGGAGCTGCAGAGTCATTATACCAATTTACTGATTCATTCATTCAAAATATACATATTTTATTGAATGAGCACCATGAGCACCATATGTGCCAAGCTCTTGTATGTACACATGGACCATATCAGTTAAAAAGAATCTGCCCTTATAGAACATATATTACCTGTGGCCTAGGAGACTAGATGGGAAAACTTAAATAGATGGTATGCACATAGAAAAGAAAAGGGGTTCAAGGACAGAGCACAAGGGCAATCCATTGATTCAAGATTTAGGAGATGAAAAAGAAGAACCGATTTGTAGAAAAATAAAAAATATCCTGAAATACAGCAGAAAATGTGGGAATTCATTGCACTCTTTAAGTTAAATACGGTAAGTTATATTACTGGTCTGTTTTCAGCAAATCTCTCTGTATTCATGTTCTTTTGCAGTTCCTGCCACTACAGGGGTAAAATGTATTTTTTCATGCTTTGGATTTTGTTGTGTCAGAAAAATAAAGCAGAAAAGTGAGCGTGCTGGTTCCATGCCCAGGTCTTAGAGGATTTGCTGGTGTTATTTTCACTCTTGTCCATTCCTTTGCCATGAAAACATGTTTGAACTGGCTTGCTTCTACCAGGATGGAAAAGATGTGAACGAGAACTTCCCAGCCTCCATTTTCACCTGGCTGTTTCCTCTCTCTGCTTCCTCTCCCCTTGCCTCTTATAAGAATACAAATTATTGGATTTAGGGCCCACTCTAAATCTAGAATATCATCTTGGGATTATTAAATTATATTTCATCTACATTTACAGAAATAGGGAGTAAAGGCTTGGACACATCTTTTTTAAAGAAACACAATTCTACAATGTGTTTATAGAATCATTTGCTGTCTACTTAAGTATATTTTTCTCAAGGAAAACAGCCATGTTTACTCATGTTCCACTATAATGTTTCCAGAGAAATACTTTGGAACCAATTAACTTAAAATGATATCAAGTATTTTATTCAAGGACACAGCCACGGTTTCTATTGTACATAATAGTTTATATCCTAATGGTCAGGAATTCTTTATTGTGATGAATTGAGTTACTTAAACCTACCATATTAAAATCACTTGGAAGGTATCTTCTGCTGCTGATTTCTTTTTTCTCTGCCATCCTCAATCTTTCAAAGCACACATTGCAAAAAATCTCATTAAATTCAGATATGGTCTTTAATATGAAAGGAAATAATACATTGAAATAATTACCTAAAATTTCTAATAATGATTTGCCTTTTATCCAAAGAGTAATCATCAGTCCACATAACAAAGAACTAACCATCAGAGTGTCTCTTTCATTAAACTTTCTTTGTCCCAAAACATATTGCTTGGTGTGCTCTGTTGATTTATTTCCTCTGTCAACTGAAAAGTTCTATTTCTTTTCAGAAAAGATAATAGTGAGTTTTCTGTAACACCCTGTTTTTAGATAATTATTCTGCCTGGTAAAAAAAAAATTATAATAGATTTTTCACAAAAGAACTACTCAACACAATGCATTTTACTATGGAAATCAACAGTCTTGGGAAGATGGGAGAAGTTAAGGTAAAAATGAACACTTACCAACTTGCCTAGCTGCCTTCTACATTTCAGAAATCCAGCCCACGAAATCAGCGAAGAAAAAAAAAATGGAACAAAACTTTATGAAAGAAATTGTTCAGTCTACCACAAATGAAGGAAATGAGTAATAGTCAAATTAACAAATTACATTATTTATTAAAATGTATGGTTTCCTTTATGTCTACGATGATACAATTTATGTAATGATAGCTAGATATGTGTTTAACTACCAAAAATACAAATATATAAACAATAAATAATAAATTTTTTTATCTCATACATTATTTTATTTCAATTCTGGTAAAATACTTACTAAATTCCAAATCTAAAAGTCCTTCTAAAATGATGACACATATATATCTTTTCATTCATACACTCTTTAAGTTTAAAAATTGCACATTGCTCAGTAAGTTATTTAAGTATATTTTTGACAGGAAGAAAATAGACATTAGAGGCAACATTGGCCAGGGCCTACCTGTTTTAATACCTTTCATTGTAAATAATAAGTGAAAGTCATAGTTTGAAATGCATAATGCATGGATTAAGCTGAAATAAATAATCTGAGTTTGTTTATTTATTTATTTATTTGTTTGTTTTTTGAGATGGAATCTCACTCTGCCATCCACACTGGAGTGTAGTGATGCTGTCTCAGTTCACTACAACTTCTGCCTCTTGGGTTCAAGCAATTCTCCTGTCTCAGCCTCCCAAGTAGCTAGGATTACAGGCAACTATCACCACTCCCAGCTAATTTTTTTACTTTTAGTAGAGATGGGGTTTCACCACATTGGCAAGGCTGGTCTAGACTTCCTGACCTCAGGTGATTGGCTTGCCTAGGCCTCCCAAAGTGCTGGATTACAGGCGCATGGCTGAGTTCATTTCCTTTCAAAATTTTGATTTTAAAATAATTGTAGATGAAGAAGTTGCAAACATTGCACAGCAAGTTCCTGTGTATCCCTCATCCAAGTTTTCTCAAGGATAGGATCTTACACAACCATAGTGTACTTGTCCAAACCAGAAAACTGGTATTTGTAAAATACTATTGACTATATTACAGACCTTATTTCAATTTTACTAGTTTTAAATTGAACTCTTTTTTGCATGTATAAATCTATGTGATGCTTATCACAGGAATGGATTTTTTTTAGCCACCACAGGATGAAGATATGGAGTTGTTCCATTAAGAGAAAGAAATTCTTTCTTGCCACTGCTTTATGCAAACATCTCTCTTAACAATAATCCCTGGTAACCACAGAGCTGTTCTCTATCACTACAGAGAGGGATTTTAAGACTGATATAAGTGGAATTATACATGAACTTTAGCAATTGGCTTTTTTTTTTTTTCCACTCAGTGGATTGTCCTTGAGATCCAGTCAAATCATTGTGTGTATCAATAGCTTGTCCTTTTTATTGCTGGGTACTTACTATCACATTTTATGGACATACCACAGCTTGTTTAAAAATTCACCCATTGAAGGACATTTATTATTGCCCTGTTTCCAGTTTTGGGCAATTACAAATAAAATTGCCAAGAGCATTCATGTTCAGGTTTTGTGTAAACACGAATTTTTATTTTTTTTAGAATAAATACCCAGGAGTGTGACTACTGGGTTGTAGGTTTAACTTTATAAACAAATGTCAAACTTATTTCTATTGAGTTGTACATTTAGCTTTTTAGAAAGCTTCCAAATAACTAAAATTTTACAATCCCAACAGCAAATTATGAGGGTCACACACCTTCACCTGCAATTGATATTGTCTCTCTCTCTCTATTTCTTTTATTTTAACCATCATAGATTGGGTAGTGGTATTTCATCACATATTTAATTTGCATTTCCATAATGGCCAATTACGTGAACACACTTTCATGTGCTTATTTGTCATCCATATATCCTTCATGACAAAATATCTTTTCAATCTTTTGCCCATGTTCTTACTATTGATTTTAGAGAGTTCTTTATACATTTTGAATTTAAGTACTTCGTCAAATACGTGACTTGCAAATATTTCCTTCTAGTTCGTAGCTTGTCTTTTGTTCTTCTCAACACAGTAATTTGCAAAGCAAAAGTTGGTAAGTCAAGTTTATTTTTATTGAATATATAGAACTATGAAATAGATAGTTGACTTAGAAAATGTATATTTTAATTATTTAATCTGTGTGTTCGTATATGTATCTGTCCATAATTTTTAGAAACATAATAAGGAAATGTCAGTAAGTTAGAAAAATTAAAGAACATTAATTCTTAGGGTTTTAAATATATTTTCAGAAGTTATTGATTTCTTTATACAACATTCTTTTAAAGAGTCCTAAGCTTATTGGCTAATATATTGTAATGGCATCTTTATGCATGTGACATTTTGTCCTTTAATTACTGACTTTCTCAGCTAACTGACTTTAAGTATTAAGACCACTTAACCCAATTTTTTTTAAGAGAAAAGGCAATATTTTTCTGAGACATTATTTTAAGATATTGTATCAGATGAACAATTATAGCATAAATCATCATTGTTTAATTTATGCAGTGTCACCCAACAGAGAAATTTTTTGAGGGCTGAATGAGCAATATGAAAAGTCATCCTTAAAAGGAACTTGGTGAAACACATTTTGAGTCAGGCTTCTTTAACGAGAACACCCAAATAAACAATGCTTTACCTGAACATTTTAAATCTTGTGAGGCACTTTTATTTTTAAAGGTGAACGACTGAAAAATAAAGCCACATAGTTATTGAGGGGAAAATTTAGAATGTGGTTGATTACAGCAGATCCTAATTACAAGCAGGACATTTAAAGAGCAATCAATAGCTTCAAAATAATGAAATGGTTGTGCCCATATTCACAGAAAGGATTAAATGAGGACAAAATTGTCTCACTTTGTATGCAATCATTTAATTTTTTTAAGCAAAAATGTATGAGTGATGTAAAAATAACACGTAATTACATCGTTTGATAGTTAATGGGAATTATTTGAATGTCGTTTACAGCTGATGCTTTCTTTCCCAACATTGTATAATTTCAGACATAGAAAGGACTCTAGAGATCTTTTAAATCAAATCAAGAACAGAAAAAATTGCATTTATAGGGAAATTGAAGACTTGTGTCATATCAAAATGATTAGTGAATTTATAATAAAGAGATGGGTATAGCATTGGGATTATCAGCACCTAATTTTCCTGTGCCTCCATTTATCCATCTGTAAAACGGGGAGAACAAGCATATTATTTTTCAGGGTTATTGTGAGGATTATATTGGTTGGCATATATAAAACCTTTTGATTGGTGGCTGGCATGAAAAAGAATATTAGAATATAAGAACGTGGCATACAAAAGTGTAAGAGTTAATGAATATAATTATTACTTGAAATCGTCAAATTCATGTAGCAGATTTATTTGTCAGAACATTTCATGAACCAAGGGTGTTTTTCGTGTCATTCTATCAAAAGGCTCAGAGCACTGTTTGCAACCTATTGCATTAAACTATTTGTCACAGAAAATGAAATTGAAGATTGAAAAATTATTTTACCAGGGCTGGAGAAAAAGAAAGAATGGAAGAATTTCAGAAATGGGCCTTTATAACATACATTCAAATCTTGCACAGTCTTCAGTTAGTGCATTAACAGGAATTAGAGTAGACAGATAAGGCTGGGGAAGGGAAGGTCACAGAACTGGTGGTCAGAGACCGTGGACTGACCAATAACATTACATTAAGTCACCGTAGGATTTTGCTAAGTTACTTACTCTTTTTATGGCTTAGTGTTCACATTGGTACCATCAAAGCAATTTGGTGTAAGGCAGCAAAGGACATCGGAGTAAGAATTGAGATTCAGCTCTACCTGGGAGAATGTAGGTATCTCTGAAGTTTCTGCATCTCTACAATAAAATAAGAAAAATAAGGGATGCTTACATATTTATGGGGCAACAAATTTATATGATCTAGGGAACTTCTTTACATAAATGTCAAAGAAAGACCAATACCAATAAATGTATAGGGAAGTCACTGATTACAAAAGTAAGGGGTGATTTTCAGAATACACGAGAGAAAGATAAAAGAGAAAATCAGAGTGGAGCAGAAGTATCTCTACCAGAAGGCTGTCCTGAACATTGTAGACAACTTCTAATAGAGGAAGGAAAATTACTAGTGTGGGGCATTTCCAAAGGTGGTTTGAATGATAGATTGCTCAGAAAGGTTAGCATTAAAAGATCTGGTAAAGCCACAGAGAGCTCAGGACAGACAGAAGCGTTTAGCATCAGATGCAGGAACACGCTGCCTTGGTGCTGCCTGTGTTCTTTTAGTAATTGAATCACCATCACAGGCATCACCCAAGTTGCCTAACTAGGCAGGGTCAATTCCCCAAGGACACAGGACCTGTGCGTGCCGTAACAAGGGAATCCCACACATGAAAGAGTTCCACACTTTGTTTAATGCTCTGTAGCCACTCTCTTGAAATTCTTAGTTATTTTTTTAAAAAAGTAACTCCAC
>PVKV010004717.1:49755-124494 GCA_004027835.1 Alouatta palliata
GTGAAACCCCGTCTCTACTAAAAATACAAAAATTAGCTGGGCATGGTAGCACGTGCCTGTAGTCCCAGCTACTAGGGAGGCTGAGGCAGGAGAATTGCTTGAACCCAGGAGGCGGAGGTTGCGGTGAGCCGAGATCGCGCCATTGCACTCCAGCCTGGGTAACAAGAGCGAAACTCCGTCTCAAAAAAAAAAAAAAAAAGTAACTCCACAATTTCATTTTGCACTGAACTTTACATACTTAACTCATGTTGTATCTAGGAGTTTTTTAGGCACAGGTGAAAATTGTCAGTTATTTTTACGAAGATCCACTGCTTCAATTCATGCAAATACAGTAATCAAAAAGCATCTTCTATTCTGAGCTGGCCTATGACTTTTTATTTTGATACTCTCTGAGCAAATTTTTTGAATATACTCCAACTAGCAAGTAGCTTTGTTTAAATATCTTAGACAACCCCAAACGCAAAACAGAAAGTGTAGAAACAAGATAGTATATGTTGGCATCCAACCCATGAAAACTTCTCTATCAGGAAACTCAGCTGAAATCCCTCAAGATGTCATGTCTATTAATAACTCATTGTAACTCACGCAGAATGGGGCTGGGTGGCGCCACCATTTATTTCCCCAATGCATGTTGGACTGCTGGGATTTCTCCTTCAGGTCTCTCATATGACCCACAGAGAACACATGTTGCAAGTTGTGTGTATCCTTTAGTTTAATTCAGCCCAGATTGTGGAAAAAAAATTAAACACACACACACACACACACATACATATATATACATAATTTTGAATTTCCAAAACATAAGAACCCATGAAACCTTTATCTTTCTCAGTCTCATTATGGATATGAGACTGAGTTTTTCCCAAATAAATTCTTCAAGTTCACTATCTCCGTTATGAACCTGAAAGTAAAAAACAGTGGCCAGGGACAGGTGGGGAAAATAAAACCTGCAAATGGAGCCTGTAGCTTTGTAAAAGTCATTTTCAGTCTCTGAGTCGATTTTGCCATCTGTAAAATGGCTACAATACTAGGCCATTTTAAATTATTTTTTAAATTAAGAAAAGTACCAATGAAATGCTTGGCCTTTGATGATAGCTCAGCACAAGGGTTTGTATTTAATTTGCTCTTTACTGTTGTAAAAAATTTGCTAAATTCAGGTGTTTACTAATCATCTGCAATTTATTTAATAACCCCAAATCATTCTATACCCCAAATACCTAGTGGATAAAGCCGGAATGGTGCTGAGGAAATGGTTGAAACCAACAGATGTAGAATAATTTCAGACAAATGATGCTTTTTTAATTCAGAAAGGATAATACTCACACAGTAGAAAAGCTTGATATAAAGATTAAACATGTCCTGCTCCAAATACTGTTCACTGTCCAGAGACCCTTAACCTTTGATGGCTTTTGCTTTGTTACGTTTTTTAGTTTCTTTTTAAGGAGCGGTAACTCTGTAACCCTAAGGTATATGTAATATGCTTTTACATTTATTGCTTGATTTTTCAAAAGTAGAGAATACTTACTGAGTCTCAATAATGAATGAAATTGAATTTATTCATTTTCCCTTTCCCTCACATTTTCTTCTCCACTATGCTCCCCATTTTTGTATTTATACTTTGACTTGTAGGACGTCTAAACGTCACTGTATGTCTTTTAGTAATATGCATGCATCTCGATTATTTTGCAACTCTGAGGAGTATTTCTTGACTCTTCACTGTTTAAGATAAAGAAAGAAATTAACAGCCAGTATTTGGTTCTATTTCTCTATCTCTTTATACCTTCTAATTTCTACTTATAAATTATTTTACATTTTTGTCAAAAATTAATTGCTTTAATTTTTGACCATAGATTGATTCTAAAAACTGAATATAATATTCCATCCAAATCTGAATAACTTATGTAGAAAAAAAAGTCAATATTATTTGTAAGTGAATCACTCAGAGAAAGACAAGAATTTCATGGGTTCTTATGATTTGGAAATTCATAAGAACAATTCCGTGTTGTATTTTGTTTTGCATTTCATTGTGTTGTACATTGCCTTTCTATTTTTCTTCTCAGTTTACGCCTTTTACTGTAGCATAGACTCTCTGCCATCAAAATTAAACTAACTATTGAGTGAAATTTGCTTTCTTGGAAAATCATATTTTCTATAGTCCATGACATTTCCACTCCCAATCACTAGGATGCATAGCTAGAGAACCTTGAGTAGGTTCTCAATTTCTTTGATTTCATGCCTTCTTATTCTTGTAAATCTATAGGGTTTTTTTCTGCTTATAAATTTAAGATTATTTTACCTACAACAAAACGTAGTTTAAAAATAAGTTCTTGGCCTACCCGTACCTAAAATCTTTCTTTTATCTTCAAAATAGTTTACTTTCCTGGATTCAAAATCATTTTTGTTTCAAAATATTTCTTTATAATCTTTTTATTCCAAATATATCCAGTTTAATGACAGCAATTCAGATTTCATTATGGTTCCATTTCCCTTGTATGCAAACTCGTTGCAGGCAGTTAGACAGGCATGAGCAGGGCAGGAGAGAGCTCACCACCAAGAATGTCGGGTGATAACTCAACAATTATCATATCACCTCTCTAAACATGATGAATTGGCAGCTGGTGCCAGAGAGAGGTCATTTCCTGAGCATCCACACCTGTCATACTAAAGCATTAAGTGAATGCAGGCACCGGGGAGATGCAACTTCCTGGGCAAGAGCATCAAGTGACAAAATGGTGGAGTATGACCTTCTGGGGCATGCCACTGGAAAAGGGAAGAAAGACCCATTGGGCATGCATACAACTTCCCAAACACACTGTGCATGCTCACTTTCCAAGGGTAAAGAGGGCACTGTGCATGCAGGCAGCCCATCCTAAGGGGAGGATGAAAGGAGTGCAACATCACAGTTAAATGTTGCGCTCGACTTTCTTGGTGCCCACTTGGGTCTCTTCCAAGTGCATTTTCCTTTCTTTCCTGCTCTAGAGCTTTTTTTTAATAAACTTCCACTCCGGCTCTCAAACTTGCCTCAGTCTCTTTTTCTTCTTTAGGCCCCTCAGTCACTTTCTTTCCTCCTGAGCAGGCAAGAATCAAGGTTGCTGTAGACCCATATGAATTCACTGCTGGTAGCTCGGATACCTTCCACTGGTAATATATGGTCCTAATTGTTTTTCAGTATTTTACTGTATTTAACCTGAGTTTATGAAACTCCATATGCATGTCTGTGTGCATTCAGAATGTTTGTTCTTATGTGGGTCCTTTGGATCTGAAGACTTTTTGCCTTACTTTAGTTCTGTTACATTTTCTTTTATTATTGCCTTGATTATTTTCTTCCCTTCCCTTCTTCCTTCCTTACTTTTTTAGGTGTTATTACTAAGATGTTCACTACTCTGTTGTTTTTCTTACGCATCTTTTACCTGTTCGTAATAGTTCCTCAATTGTATTCTTTCCCATATCCATTAATTTTGCCACTCAAAATACTTTATTGTTTCTCTTATATTTGTCTATTCTTGGCTTGCAGATTTACTACATCTTTCCTAGAGGTATTAATTGGAATATACTTAAATATTCTAGCATTTTTGCCCTATTTTTGTTTGTATATTTGCTTGTTTGCTCATCTTGTTTTATTTATTTATTTATTTTTTCCTTTTCTTCCATGCCCTGGATTTTCTTCTTCAAATAGGCCTGGCTTCTGGGATATCCTTTTGTACTTTACTGTGACAGCCCTGGCTGGTTAAGTTACTCTTGGGTAGCATCTGCTATGAGATAGACAAGGCCATTTCCTGAGTTGGCCTCTTTACTGGGTAGGTTCCCTACAAGCAGATATAACTGCTTCTGGGCAGAAAGTGGTGACCATCAAGCATTACTTTAGATGGTGAAGGCCAAAACCAGCTAGGGTCTCTTCCAAATGCCAGAATGAGGCACAGAAACAGGAGCAGTCCCAGCTAACTCTAGAGACATCAAACATTTTGCTGTTTTTACCTATCTGTTTTTATATCAGAACTCAGGGATTAAATGCCAGGTGATCAGCACTGTCAAGAGGGGATAAAGAGATAAACAGTGCAGAGAACTGGTGCAGAGCTGAACCACACTTGGCTCTTTGGGAAATTTTTTTTGCTACGTATCCAAACTTCCACTCCTACTCACAGCAGCCAGCTCTACTGCTGGGGACTCTGTAAGCCAGTGCTTGTATAATACTCCCCCAACTTCATTACTGTACTGTGTTCTTCCCAAAGCTATAGGGCTTCCTCTGTTCTTTTATGTATAAATAATTGCCTTCATGCTTCCTGCCTTCCAGAAGGCAAAGTACATGCCTCAGACCTACCAATGAGCCTATTCTTTCTACAAAACATTGGGTTCTCCTTGATTTTGTAAATTAGCACATGTTGAGGCATATACATGTGCATTTCGGTATAAAGTAGTGATTGAACTAAGACAACAAATGGGCTCATTTTCCCCTCTCTAACCAGAACTTGCAATTTTTTTTTCCTGTCAGTCATGGTATTCCAGCGTAATAAATAGAAACTATTTCACTATTATTCAGCAAATATTTACTGACCTATTGTAGTATACACACACACATACACCCCAAATAATTAAATTAAATGTGCTACATAGTATTATAGGTTGAGAGATTGAGAAAATGCCATTCAAAGTAAATTTCTTGAAAAGAGAAGATGCATTTAAAAAGACAGGTTTATCAGACACGTGATGTGAATGAAGGTTGAAGGAACAGTGTGTGCAAAGGTGGTGAGATTTGAGGTGTTATAAAACATAATGGAAGGAGTAATAATTTATCGAAGTGTTAAGCCTGCCACTCAGTGTTGGCTTCAGGCTTTGTACCAAAAACATATCAATGTCATTTCCTGCATGCTTGAACTTGTGTGTGATCAATATTCCCATGATTGCATTTTTAGTTTATATTTATCAGTTCAATTACCTCCAGTAATACAATCAAAGTACCTCTCTTGGGTTTGGAGTTAATATCCCAACAATCACGTTTTTGATATATATTAACATTCTGGATATATTTAGGAAAAAGTCTGTTTAAGTACATTTTCTTCAAAAATAATAGCAAGTAAAATATAAACATCTGTCTATTATTGCAAAAGTCAAATGCTTCAGTAATTAAGATTGTTCATTAACTATAAAACCACATACTATAAAAAATAGTATAACTTCCAAGAATTTATCCCAGCAGAATAATTTTTGGAAGATTAATATATCCTTGTGGATTTAACTATGTTTAAGCAATTTTAAATTATCATGATTGATGGAGATCAGAGTGCATCAAAGTTCTAGTGTAAACATGTCAGAGATGTCTGAATCACAGGAACTCCATTTTGAATAGAGGCTAAGTAAAGTGAGGCTGAGACTTACTGGGTTACATTCCCAGGTGGTTAGACATTCTAGGTTACAGGATGAGACAGAAGATCAGCACAAGATGCAGGTCACAAAGACCTTGCTGATAAAACAGGTTGTAGTAAAGAGTCCATCCAAAACCCACCAAAACCAAGATAGCAACGAAAGTGACCTTTGTTCCTTCTCAATGCTCACTATACACTAATTGTAATGCATAGCATGGTAAAATACATTCTCACCAGCAACATGACAGTTTACAAATGCAATGGAAACATCAGGAAGTTATCCTATATCCTAACTCTCTCTTGGGGTCTGGATCGGGACCCTTTTTCAGCAACAAACAAAAATGTTTATTGTTCTAGCATTTATAACATTAAATATAACCTTTGAGTGTTTTGTAATTTAATTCTATTGAATCAAAACAATTTTAAGCCAAAAATTTTATTTGAGAATTGAGAGCTCTTTTCCTGTTGAGAGGATGGTTTAACACTATTTAAACATTGTCACCTAAAAATTTCATGAAAAGAAAAACTTTAAGTTCACATACAGTATCAAAGATAAGCATATGGTGAAACTCCATCTCTACTAAAAATGCAAAAATTAGGCCTGACGCAGTGGCTCATCCCAGTATTTTGGGAGGCTGAAGTGGGAAGATTACGAGGTCAGAAGTTTAAGACCAGCCTGGCCAACATAGTGAAGCCTCGTCTCTACTAAAAACACGAAACTTAGCTGAGGGTGGTGGTGCACGCCTGTAATCTCAGCTACTCGAGAGGCTGAGGCAGGAGAATCGCTTGAACCTAGGAGGTGAAGTTTGCAGTGAGTCAAGATCGTGCCACAGCACTCTAGCCTGGGCAACAGAGGGAGAATCTATCTAAAAAAAATTTTTTTTAAAAAGATAAGTATATTTAATTCAGCCTTATACACAAAGAATATAAAAATAATAGAACATTGTTATAAAAGATGGATCACTCTGTGTGTGTGTGTGTGTGTGTGTGCATGTGTGTGTGTGTGTGTGTGTGTGTGTGTACACATATGTCTCTCTGTGTGGTTGGGGAGTGCAGACAGAGAGAGCATTGGACCGTGTAACCAAATAACCTCAAATGGGTGGTGACAATAGAATTGCAATTAAAGTTTGTTTTTGTTCATGTACGGATTCACAGAGGGTGTTCTATGGCAGCAGATGGCTTTCCTCCATATGGTGGTTCAACTGCCCAGACTTGGCTTCCCCTCTTCCCTAGAGACATGTCATTATCTGCCTCCAGCCACGGACAGGAGAGCGACAGAATGATAGGGGTTGAGATAGACATACCTCTTAAAGCCTTGACCTAGAAATCGTGTACTTCCTTTGTGATACATTTTCCTTATTGTGTATAAAATGGTAATATTTTCAAATATATTACTTATTACTTCTTTACATCACATATCAAATATGTGTACTTGTGTAGAAAAACAGATTATTTTTTATTTTAGCTTGACAACTTGGTGATCTAATGATGAATTCAACATTCTTTCTGTTTTACTTACTTACTGAGAGATAGATGACTGCTGAATTTTCCAGAGCTAACAAGAGAATGAATGAATCTGATATAAGGAGCATGCATGCAATAGGAGATCAATACAAAAGTCTCATGTTGTTATCAGCTATGAATACTTTAGTGATCACTAGCTTACAATGTTGTATGCATATTCTTCAGTTGAATGCTCAGAAAATAATTATAGTACAGCTTATACAAAACAGAATTAATGATTATGAGTAGGAAGAGGAGCGACTACTTTCTACATATTTTTTCTATAGCCGAAGAACTACATGACATTCAAAAGAGATAGAAGCCTGTATATTCTATTCTATTGCTATTAATATTGTTTACTACTAATGGTTAATTGAAGATAAAGTACTACTTTCCAATTATCCAAAACTAATATGACTCTACAGTATGTATTTTTTTTATTGGTCTTCTAAAGCTGCTTCTATCAATCTATACAAAGGCACAGGTAAGTGTACATGATATGGTGCTAAGATGCAAGTGTTACAGAACCACTAGATTCCTATGCCCACTACACAGTAACAAACCAATACATTAAGACAGTAGGGTTGGCAGCAGAGAAAGATTTTAATTATTGCAGGACAGCTGAGCAAGGAGACAGGAGGAGCCCTCAAACCCATCTCTCTAAGGAGTTCTGGGCTGGGGGTTTTAAGGGCATCATTGAAGGCAAGGGGCTGGAAAATTGGAGTCATTGATTTTTAAGCATAAATGGGATGAAATCATGAGGATGTGAAAACTGCATTATTTGGTGAATCAGCTCCTCCTGGGGTCCCTCAGACCAACTGGTGTCGGTAGTTTCACCCATATACAAGACCTGAAAGAATATCTGAACGTAATGTTTCCTGATACTTTTTTTTTTTTTTGAGACGGAGTTTCGCTCTTGTTGCCCAGGCTGGAGTGCAATGGCGCGATCTCGGCTCACCGCAACCTCCGCCTCCTGGGTTCAAGCAATTCTCCTGCCGGTTAAAAGAAATTATAATTAGTGACAGGGTTTCCCTGATTCTGGGGCAATAGGCAGCAAACAACTGAGGCAAGGAGTAGGTTGACCCGTGATTAATGCTGAATATGCTGCAATCTTGCTTTATTTTTATTTTTTCTTCTCCCTTCTTCCTTGATTAATTTTATAAAGTTTATAGGGACAGTTTCACAAGTGGATGTTAGCACATTGTTTTGTTATCTTGAAACCAGTCACTGCTCCTTGACCATACTTCTGCCCCGTGTATCAGGACATTTCCCCATAGGGTTCTATAGAACTATTTAAATTCACAAAAAAATATTAGAAATTAAAACAAAGCAAAATGAAACGTTGAAGACCATATAATAGGCATGATCCTAAAAATTCCTGAAAATTACTTTGTCACCTGATACGTTAAGTCTCACTTTTGAGACCACATCAGTGAAAGGTCCCATCATCAATCCCATTTTCCAGTCCAGAAATTAAAACGGTGACAAGATTATACTTCAGTCGTCTCAGAGACAAAAATGGTATAATACCTTGGTCACAACAATCTAGTATCCTATGGCGGGGAGACAGAACAAAGTTTATTTTTGCTCCAGCCTAGAAGGAAAATAAATGTCTAGTTATATTGCAAGTGTGTAGTATAACAACCACAGGAATAATTCAGTAGCTGATCATGCTAATAAATAATGTCTATTACTGCTACAATTAATTGTGAGATAATTTAAGATTTTCTTCAGTAATGCAACTTTTAATTCTGTCCATGATAATGATATTTGATTTTCCCCCTGGTTTTGCCTGCATATCAATGTCAATACCCAGATTTTCGTATTTGGGCAAAAGGAACACAAGATACACCTCTCTTTACCAAGGAGGATCTGGTTAAAGGAAGGCAGCAAAATGGGACATTGTTAGAGAAGCTTCTAGGTCCTATAATATACAAGGCATGGTAGGTCATACAAAGGGTTTGACATTTATCTTCATAATGGTAAAGCCTAATGAAGAGTTTTAAGGTAGAATAGAAACCACAAGAGTTATGTTTGGAGAAGCCCATCTACATTGATTCCTTTGGTAGTAAGGAACATTACATTTCAACTTTGTAGTTCAAAAATGGAGTACTTTTGCAAAGATCCCAGATTCTAAGGTTTAAGTCTAAAATTTTATGATGAAATGCAATAAATGAAAACATCTATGTTAGAAATCAAAAGCATTTTGTGCCATTGGTTTATAATATTTATCTATATTTATAATGTTATCTGAAGTCTTCTATATTTTTCTGATCAATGCTATTGAACATCTTCAGTTGAACTAGACATCTGAAGACAAACATTTCAGGAAACGAATTGTCTTCTTTGCAATATTTCCATTTTAGGATACATTAATTTAGACACATATAAGACGAATTTTAGCTGAAGGACAATAAATCATATGTGATAGTTGGTTCAAATACTCACCATAGACACCACTTATTGTCTTATAAAAAAGGACTTTAATTTTGAGGAATTTGGAATCACAGAGCTTAGAAGATCACCTCAGTCCTCTAAACTGAAGCATTCCTGTGATTAAAATGGGCATGATATAAGAAGTAGAAAGGGAGAACAGGAAAAAAGAAAGACTGGGAGGTAGAAGAAAACAGGATTACAAAGAAAAGATAAAAAAGGGAAATTTAATTATTAACTATTTTCTCAATAATTTCTTACCTCTTTCTAATACTTTGAAGTGTCTTCAAGTCTTCCCATAGCCTCATAAAATGTCTCAATATTATTCTTTTTTCATGGAGGTGTGTCTGTGGGTCTGTTCCTAGGTTTTATCATTTGTCAAGCCTCTGAACATCCATACCTCTATTATTCAGTTATAGGATATCTCAAGGAGTGATAAAACTTCATCTAACAGGGTGGATTTGCCACTTATCACTTAAACAGGAATTCAATGGTAATTTTCAGGATTTTCTGCATCCTTGGAAACACTACTGTATTTGCTTCCTAGAAATGGTTGTAATAGAATATTTATATGATGAAAAAATAATGTTGGTGTGTATCTAGGCAAAACTGGAAATATTCTACAGAATCTGGTATTTCCTCAAGTGTAACTGTAAAGTATTAACTGAGGGTATCTCGCTTAAACAGTTATATTCATGGCTACCATTTAGTCATGATTTTAACTACTTAAGCAAAAATTTTGTAATTAGTAACATCATATTGTGCTTTTTATTAGTTTATTTTGGCCACAACTAGAATTTAAAAGTATGGGTTCAAAAATGACTTGGAAACACTAATAATAATATACCAAAATTTAACATACTTTACCATCCAAAAATATATGATATCCACATGAAACTTATAAAAGAATTTTCATAAAATTAAGTAAAGCTTAATATGATCTAATACACACTATTTGCCAATCTGATCAGAGTTAAAATAGAATAACAGAACTGGTAGTTACCCATGTTAAACTCCAAATACATGTTTGAATATTCTCTGTGATCTTGAGATTTAAATAAGTTATTTACAATATATTCCTGCTAACAAGAGTCCATGTCTGTGAATCGAGACCTCAGAGCAGATATATGGTCCCAGCTGCCAAAAAGTGACAGAGAATTTTGGACATTCCACATGTCTGAATGATGGCTTCATCTCACTTTACAACATCTGCTTTTGATAAAGTTCTTGTAGTCTTGTAGTGCATTGCAGATATTTCAGAGAAGAGAGAGAACTCTGGTCAAAGCAGAATTATCTGTAATTTTGATGTAACTTATGTTTAAGAGCCCAATATTTTTGCAAGTAGTCACTAAGAGATTGCTTAGTTAACCATAGTATTCCTCTGTGTGCTACCTCCAAAGTCCTCAGTCTCAGTGAACTCATAGGTGAGTGGTAACATTTCACAAGTAAACAGAAAATTATAATACTGGAGCTTTGTACACGGTACCATGGCAGCAGAGAGAAGGGGTGCCTAGACTGGATATGAAGGCTCAAGAAACAATTTCTGGAAAAGATAACCTGAAACAAATCAATACAACAAAAAATGGACTTACAGAAACTCAAACAAGAGACCTTTGGCAATGTCTAGTTCAGTCTCATTTTACAGACAAGAACGTCGATGTTTAGAAAAGATAACACACTATGTTACTTAATGTAGAAATTGATGCTGAACTCGGAAATATACTAATAACTTAGTTCTCTTGAATCTCTCTGTACTTAATGAACAGTTTCTTGAGTCGCACTCCCCAGGCCTAATTTCTAAATAGATTACTCCATCTTGTGTTGGTGCCTGGTCCAATCATCAGTGGTCAACTAAGGGTAGGATCACGTCATGCAAAAGTAGCTGAAGCCCACCTTATTGTTGGCAGGTGGTAGTCAGACAGAGGATTAGCTGAACACAGAATTGCTTACCACAGAACGAATTTTACCACCATATTTGCCTTAAGAACTTTCAATTACTAAGTCAGAAATTTCTCTTCTATATATCAAGAAGGCAACAGTCAAGAAGATTTTCAAACGGAATAGTAGGACTTCATGAAGGTGAGATAAACGCTCCTGAGGAAAGACCTTGTCAAGTTGCAGAGGACTGTATCCATTGCAAGACATCATTCTGTGTATGGCAGAGAAGAAAGTTTTTTGCAAAGGACAAGTTGATGTCTCAGAGGAAAATTCCAGTTTTTCTTTAGAAAGATTTCCTCCAGTTGCTTGGCAGAGGAGATTGTTTGAAGAGTAAAAAGAGAGAGACAGGAAAGACATAGAGAGAATGAAAGAAGGAAGGGAGGAAGGAAAGAAGGAAGGAAGGAAGGAAGGAGGGAGGGAAGGAAGGAAGGTTAGAGGGAGGGAAGGAAGGAAGGGGAGAGAAAGAGAAGAAAGAGAGAAGGAAGAAAGAAAAAGAAAGAAAGAAGAACAAAAGAGAAAGGGAAGAAAGGTGGAAAAAAGAGAAGAAAGGGAGGGAAAGAAGGAAGGAGGAAAGAGAAGAAAGAGGAAGGAAGAAAAGAAGAAAAAGAGAAGAAACAGAAAGAAAAAAAGAAAGGGAAGAAAGATGGGAAAAAGAGAAGAAAGGGAAGGAAGGAAGGAAGGGAGGGAGAAATGAAGGAACGAAGGAAGGAACGAAGGAAGGGAAAGAGAGAGAGAAAGAGAGAGGCAGGCCAGAATGGGATTATAAGGGTCTAATGCATTAGGCTACTGAATGAGAAGTGATGGAGAAAGGAAGTGAAAGCTGTTTGCAGCTCATTAGAATCAAAAAACAATGTAGTCAGAAGCAGCAACAGCAATTAACCCCTGTGGCTAGGGACTTCAGCATTGCTACAGTTTTCAGAGAAAATACCTGAGATAATTTGTTATCCAGACTTTTGAAAACATCTAGGCATCATATTGAGGGCATATCCATGTTGAACAATGGTTACATAAGAATTAATGTAGTGCTTTCCTTTATAAATGGAATATTGATGACTGTATATAACAGAAAAGTAGATGCTACTTATTGTGACAATGATTGAGAAAAACAAGCAACATGGACATGCCATTCTTCACACGAGAAGATAATGTTCTGAGCTCATTCTAAGATGTATGTCTGCCTGGGGTTGTTTTTATAAAGAAAGAAAAAAAAAAGAAGGAGAGAGAAGGGAAGTCAATGGCCTCATGGATCCAAACAAAAATAATAAATAAAATCTAGAGCCCAATTTTTCTGGCTTCATCTCTGTATCATGCCCTTAGCATCTTAACAGCATGTCTGAAGAGGATGTATTTCAGGTTGTAAACTTTACTCTTGATTCTTGCGTGCTAAGACATCTTTGTCTTCACTCTGCCCTTCTTCTAGAGGCTGGAGTAAGAGGCTGCATAGCAAGGACTAGAATAGGAAGGGAACTTATATGATTCAATGTAAGACCATTTTAGCATAATACAATACATGATATATACTAAGTGGAGTTTAGTCTTTGCAGCGACTGATTTTTATCGTTATTCTTAGCTGGCCCAACCAATGGTAGGACCATTCTCAGAGGCTTCTTCCTTTCTTCTACATATTTTATCCTTAGAATTCCTATCATCCCTGCCCCTCCAAACTTGACAATATGTAAAATACAGAATCATGTTGATTCACACATGAGAGATGTTAGACACAAGTGGGTTGGGCTGCTGGGCATGAGGAAGAAAGAGGCTAAGTGGACTGAAGCAGTGTGGGGGAAAACTGGAAGAAGGAAATAGGTCTGAGTATATGAAGAATAACATCCAGCTGCACCACCTCAGTGGCCAAAGACTGAGGCTGAAATAAAGTTGTTGAACAAATTTTAAAAAACAAAAATCAAAATGAACCCCTTCTGGGCTGTTCAGCACGCTGTGGAAACTGTATATGCAATGTAATATTATGCACACCTTATAATGACTCCCGGACAGATTATCTAGTACTTCATTTGTAAAACTGACTGTAAATAAAATGACTGTAAGTCATTTTATTAAGAATTATAACACTATTCACTCACATGATCATATATATAATGTTGGAATAACAAATGGAAATGAGCAACAGTTCAATGAGTTAAAAAAAACCTTTGGTGAAATTTTTGCATTTCATAAATGCCATTAAAATGAAGAATATTTGGAGCATTGGAATATTCACCATCAATCTCCATGGTTTTGGGTCTGTGAACTCTAAACTCAGACTCACTTAGTGCAAAGCCTGTGCCACTTCTTACAGTTTTAAGGATGGTGGTAAAGGATTGTCCCTCTATATCCTTCAGTTTATTCTGCTATATAAGGGATACATTTGTATGCTGATTAAATGAGATATTTTCTATAAAGCATCTAGCAAAGTGCCTGGCTCACAGAAAAGACCCAGAGAATCTTAGATATCAACATTATTAAAAGATTGACTGTTAGAAGACAGGAGTTTCTAAATCCTGGCTTAACATTTATAAACCTGGGAATCCCACACACAGCAGTATTACTTTGAACTTCAAAAGTAATCTGTAAATTGTTACATGAATTGCAATTACTTTGAATTTCTTCTGAGTTCCCAGATTAGACGGAACAAATATTTAAATAATGTCACCTGAGTTCTCAAATTGAAGAAATAAATAACCGTAAAACTACTGTGTCGCATGGGCATTGGGGTTGAAAAATAATATGGTTAATTGAATATATGGATAATTCAAATTTACCATGAATATATTATATTTTTCTTTCATTATTATTGTGGCAAGAAATTTTAGTCTTTGTTCATATTTCAATAAATACAGTCAAGTAAGCACTACTAAAATGTTCTTGAATGAAGCATTATCTTATAGGACATCGATAGATTTCCTGTAAGGAACTCACCAAAGAGAAGCAGCATTGCTATGGGGGAGCTCAGATATTCAATAGATACACAATTTGTGGTATATGCAAAAACATCTAAAAATCCTGAGAAAAATCTTAGTGAGAGTATTAATATGTTCAGAGAAAGACTATTTTAGTCATAAAAAAGAGATTGGTCAATAAAGGGATCCTTATATTTGCAGAGACAAATATCAGTAGCATTTATTCAAGCACTATCAAAGATTCTTCAAGAAGAACATCCTCACTAAAATATTTGTGGTGCTAATGGTAAACCATTTCTGAAGAGAGGAAGACTTCCTCAAGCTAATTCTGTTAGCATTAGTGACATTCTTTTTACTGTAGGAAATTCTATACTTGAAGCCAAATTATGATGGGATTGGCATCAGAACAGGATTATTAAAGCATTAGCATAAAAAGGGTTCTGAGCAAAATTTAATCTCACATAGTTGATGTGAACAGTTCCTTGGAAAAGGAATTGGTTTTCAACATGTAGACATATCAAGTTTTTGACCATAAAATTCCAAGCACTGGATCTATCCTAAAGTACATACCTCCAGTTAGATAGACTGACCTCTTCTGAAAGCATCTAGTCCTGACCAAGTTCCCAGTAAACCATTCACACCATCTTTGTCTTATGCAAAATCTGTTACCAGTGATCAGTTATTATTCAGTTTCTTGGCTTCAGGGTTTCTCAGTAAGCTGTTATCATCATATATACAGAAACAAGAGTTTATTGAGAAACCCTAAAGCTCAAAACTTTTTAGCTCCAGACTTACCGATCTATTCTAGGATGTCTAAGTCCATCTCTACATGAATAATTGTCTTAAACAGCTCTAGATTCACCCTTCAAATGCCCTCTCCAGTATTCTTCCTCATCAAAGCAAATGGCACCATTATTCGTTTACTTGTTCAAGCCTGAAAACTGGGACTCTATCCTAGATTTCTTCTCCACCTGGAGACATCATAGCAATGCCTGTCAACTCCTCATTCCAACCACCTCCTGAATTGAATCAATTCTTCTCTCTCCATCTTCACTGCCACCCCTATCAGCTCTCACTTGTATCCTAATCATCTCCTGAGTGACCTCTTAGCTTCCACCCTCCCTCTCCTAATGACTTCTGAGAACAACAGCCAGGGTGATGTTAAAAAATTGTGCATCAGCTCATGCCATCATCAAGCTTCTAGGATTAAAATTTACACACTGATAATGCTGATTTATGAGGCGATCTGCCCTCTGCCAGTCTCTGTCACCTCAGTGTTCCCTCTTGTCCACCAGGTTCCAAGCCCACTAAAGTCCTTCCTTCCTCCCTCCCTCCATCCCCTTCTCTCCCCTCCCCTCCCCTTCCTTCTCCTCCTTTTCCCTCCCCCCTCCCCTCCCCTCACCTTACCTTGCTTTGCCTTGCCTTGCCTTCTTTTTCTTAATTCTCAGTTCTTGTGCTTGTTGATTCTCAGCTCTGAGTTCTTTTCTCCCAGGTCTTTTCTCCTCCTCTTCATCTCTCACTCTAAGTACTACCGGTTCGATGATTTTTCCTGGTTAATCTAAAATAGAACCACCCCCGCCAGGCATTCTTTTCCAAAGAACCACACTGTTTGCTTCATGACAGACATCCCAACCTCATAGACTCTCATTTGTTTCTTTCTACCAGAGCAGGGGTGGTGTATGACAGATTCATTGTTATTTACCCTGTACCTGGAAGGACAAATGGCCAAAACGTAGCAGGAGCTTATAAGTGTCTGTTGAAAGAATGGATTGCGCAAGGAATGTAGTTCAGAGAATACAGGGAGAAAAGAGAATTTTAAGAGGATATAATCCAGTTTCTTTATTTTCAAAGTTTAAGCCTGGGTAGGTTATTAAATTTTCCTACAGGCTCTCAACTAATTAATGATAAAATCGGAACTCAGGCAAGTTTTCTGACTTCTAATTCAGAAAGTGTTTAGCAGATCACACTGCCTGTTCAATAACACTGGCTCTTTAGAGATATATAGAGAGTTTACAGAGCATATAATTACTTTGTGTTTATATGCCATCTATTTCAGGTTTTGATATGATTAACAAAACTTAAACATAAGTAAAACAACACTTTGGTTGAGAAATATACATATCTTTCTGAGTAATGAATTAAGTGGTTATATTACCTTGTGTTACTTCGTAAGGAAAATAGTGTAATAAGTGTTCTAAATCATGCTTTTGCAATAGACTAACATAGTTTAAATAAGCATTTCAAAAACACAAGTACATTTGGCCTCATTTTAAAAAAAGATAGTACTTCTATGTTGTCTTTAATCAACTAAAATGTACTGATTGGAGGGAACCTTCATTTTAATGACTTACTCACAAATCACGTGGCATTATAGTTAATGAAAAAATAAACATACAATGGAAACTACCTGCTATACTCCAGGGTTTATTTCATCTTTTGGTCTTAACCTCTGACTAGAAAAATTATTTCTCAAAGGACCTAGGAAGGACCCATGAAGTAATCTTAATTATATCTGCTTTGCTTCTATGTATTCTACCTAAATAGACATGAGAATAGTGTTAGGTCAAAAGATAGAACACAGTATTCTTATTCTTCTATATCTGTGACCTAAATTAAGACAAACCCTAAACCAACATCCACTTAAGGCATTAAGTTCTGATTTTGCTATTTTTTCTCTTTAATGATCCAGGTGACGGTTCACGTTTATTTATTTTTTTCCTTTGCAACCCACTTTTATTCTTCCTCTAAAAATGCACCTTGTCAGAGCCTGAATTAATTATCTATAAAGCCTATTTTAAAAGTCTGGTGGCAAAAAAACAAACAAACAAACAAACAAAAAACAATTTTTTTGAGAAGAATTAACTCCAGCAAAAGAATGACCTCTCAGTCCTAGCCTAGTCTCAATAAATGGTAGATCCCACGGTTTTGCACTCTGGAAATATTATTCATGATTATTAGTTTGATCACTAATATTTTGACTTTATATTGATCTCATTTTGACCATGGCTACATCTCCACTATTTTGCAATTAACCAAATGTCTTCAGTGTAAGAGTCCCTTTTGAGAATAAGGAAAACGTGAATGGTTTCGCTTTTGAAGCATCCTTTGCCAATGGAATGAATTCAATACAACAGAGTGGGCAGAGTACAGGGCAAAAGAAGGCTGACGACACCTGGCAACATTAGATTTCCATGTTTTGTCTACATAATGCCAAAACTGGTGCAAAGGAGAGTACCGGTTATTTATCTCTATTATTTAGTTATTTATCTAATAATAGAGATATTTAGTTATTTATCTCTATTACGCTACATGATGTTATTATTTCCCTGTCCCCTCTCAAAACATGCCCCTAATCAGATGCGGTTTTAAATGATAGTTAATTACAGCAGAATTAAGGGACGTTTCTTTAAATGATGCACTTTTATCTTCCCAGGTTGTTTCTGAAGGAAATAGTGGGGAAATGGATTGTAGTTTCAAAATATGTTCACATAATAAATGTTTTTGTTTATATAGGTATGTGATATCTCCTGTTAAAAAAACATATATCTGCAGATCAGCTACTAATATTACCCAAGTGATATTTTCCTCCTCATTAATACGTAGTTCACGGTGGCAAGGACATAAAAATAAAACCAGCAACTATAAAGGGGGCTTCCACAGTCACTGCATATGTTACATCTCACAGTCATAACGACCTTTGTTTAAATTCTTTAAAATCAAATTTAAAAAGTTCACTGGCAATGTAAAAAAAGAAGCATATTCATTCCATATCCATGCAATGTATTTGGAGAGGCCTGATGACATTTTCTTGTATTCATCAATATTCCCACTTCTCATGTACATCACTCAGAAGAAAAGCCCACCGGTTTAATATTCATATCCTCTAACTCTCCCTGCTTGAACCATGTTGAACCACACATGTAGCACTTATTTTGTGCCATCCATTTTTGGAACAGGGCAAATCACACTTATGAGGATGTTGTGTCATAAGGAATAAGGGTCATGTTTAATTCTTCCTTGTGCCAAATCCCACCAAGTTGTCCTGCTGTGTAAATATTTTCTTAGCAAATTAATATGTGAAATAAATTCACACAAGGGAGTTATATTACTTAAAAGAGCAGGAGAACAAGCTGTACAGATGAACCCTTTTCTATCTGCAACTCTTTGTTCACTCCATTGTTATGCAATCTTTAGGCCTCAAAACGTATTTTGAGATATTCTGTTTTCCAAGCCATCAGCAATTTTTCAAATGACATTTTTTCAGCTTTCTTAGGGACAATGAAAAAAAATGGTACATGGGGGAGATAATGGTGGGTATTCAGAGCCATCACTGCTCAGGTTTTTTGTGTGGGTGTGTGAGGGAATGAATTTCAATAGTTCATTTCTTCTGAGTCATGTTTATGCAGGTGTATTTCCTGGGATGGATTAAATTGACCAAAAACTAATATAAGCAGAGTGAAGAATTAACGCGACTTTAAAATCACTTTATTTATTAGTAGTGGGTAGTAAATTCAGAAATGAATTTTCTAGCCATAAATCAAGATAGGGAATTATTATTTTCTGAATTTTATGAGTGGATAATGTGAGAATCATATATTAATGTATTCGGCAAAGATGTAGTTACATTAGTAACTGTCAGATTACCTCTGATGATAACTTATTTCTTGACGTCTACTAATGGTCATCTGAAAGTATGAAATGCCATGTAAGTAGCTTTTGGTGAATAACATGAACTGATAAAAATAGATGGAGATAATGTAATTTAAACTGGATCACACACACACCTTCATACATACATACATATGATACCATATATAATGAATATCTTATTAAAAGATGCAAAGGCATGATATATAAAATTCTAAGGGCTTATAGTCTATAAAAAGGGAACTGTCATATTCTCTCAGGGCAGGGAAAGAGCTTCCTTTGCAATTGATAATGAAGGATGAGGAGGAAGTGAAAAAGTCCTACAATTAATGAGACTGCTTTTTGGTGGATGTGATCTACACAAAATGAGGGTCACGGGCATATTGTACATCTAACAAGTTCAGTTAGAAAAAACAATGTGTGGTTTAGTGCCAATCAAGGTTATATGAGAAATATTTCATAAATTAATTTAAAACTAGAGTCTTATTGCACAGACCACCATCTGCCTGCCTTCATGACAGCATCCCAGTCACAGGTAGTGCTTGTGGTTGTCTTGAGTGTTAGGCTGTCCTGTTGACAATCTATGTAGCCAGGACCACAGGAAGTATTAGATCTTGTTTTAAAAGTCTCACTGATACTATAGGAAGTTCAGAATTATCAGAATATTGTTGCATGGTGAAGGCTTCCAATAGGTTAGAAAAGAAAACATATTGACTGGGAAGCACAATCTTCTATGGTACCATCTCAGGTAATGAGAAATAAAATAAAAGATAGAAGAAACAAAGCACTCAATATCATCAATAGAAAGTAAAGAAGTTTCTAGTAGCCATTTAAAAAGTAAAAAAAAAAAAAAAAAAAGAAAGAAAAAAATCAGGTGAGTAAATTTTAATAATGTATTTTACTTAGCCAAATATGTTCAATATAACAATTTGAAATGTAATTAATGTAAAAATTATTAATGAGATATTTACATTATTTTTTCATATCATGTCTTTCAAATCTGGTGTGTATTTTACTTATATTGCCTCTCAGTTTGGACTAGCCAATTTCAAGTGCTCATGGACACGTGGCTAGTAGATTCCCAGATGGAATTCTCAGGTTTAGGTAGACTTTCTTGCAGTTAGCAAGAAAACGGAGGAAGAAGAGCTGATATTATTCACTCATTTACATATCTCATCATGTTGGAGAAAAGACATCAAGTTAGAGCTTTCAGGTGACAGACCCAAGCTCCTGCCCCTTCTCTGAATTTAGGAAAGAAGTCTTCAAACTGAAGAAGGGTAAATCGGGGAAGGGACATCCTTGAGAATGCAAGTTAAGTAATAATCCAATTCCTTTTGCACCATCCTAATATAACAAATCTAAAAACAAAGAGACGATGAAGGAATTTGTGTGCTCAGGTGAGCTGCCTTTGGGTTCAATGTCTCCATGTGGGTTCAAACTACTGATTTCAATGAACACCTGACAGATTTTCTGGGATCCAGATGATTTTGTAGTGAAGATCAGTGCCCCACACTCATGCTCTGGCACTGAAGACAAAACAACAGTGCTATAGAAGGTGTTGCTGGACTCTGATTCAGAAGAGGGGTGTCATGCACAGTGCGACAGATGTTCCAGTTTGTCCAAAGGCAGTTTCCGCTTATGTTGACTGTACCAGTGTAATTATTCAAAATTATTTCTTTCACTCTCAAATGTGTTCTCGTTTGGAAGATGAATTAGATGCTCATACCATTAGGCAAACCCCAAGTAAGGGGTCAGGGACTCAAGGAATTCCCTGGCTACATATACATCGAAAAGGACAGATAGATTCCCAAGGTCACCACAGAGGAGAAAATTTGAATTTAAAATCCTACTATATTGATAATAATTTGAAAAGAAGAAGAAACTAAGCTGACTTCTTTACCAAAGTTTATTTATTTCAAATAAGAATAATGTTTCTATCTCCATGGCTCTCTTCCTCTAAGTAATTTTGTGTTCATTTGAATCACAAAATTGCTGTCACCATTAATAAAACCGAGTAGTCTAAGGACACATATTAAGCATCATCACTGTTTTTGACTCTATGTAGATATTTCTAAAAATTATCAGGCTTATTTTTTCTGACCGTATAGTTTTAAATATATTTGTAATAAAAGAGATCTAGATAAAGTGGTTTATTAACATTTTCACCTTGTGTTCTATTTTTTTCAATAATTATTATTACGTCTTCACTGACCTTTATATGGTCTGAGCTTTAGGGGAAATTGCAAATTTCTAATTAACTTTAAATGTGACTAGATCTTTATAAACGAGGAATGATTTAGGTATAAATTTATGGCATGAAAAATATTATAGTTAACTATGTGCTAACGTAAAAAACCTAGCTATCTGGAAAGTATTTGTTTATAGAGAAACATAAACAGCCCGCATTAGGGAAATTTACAAGAATGTGGGGAATGATTAGAATGTATCTAATGCATTTATATGTGGATATAAAATTTGTAATTTATTATATTGATTTTTTGCTATCAAGGATGTAGCACTCATGGTAACTTTACATTCTTTTCCAAGAAATTTTAACAAGCTGACTTTTTTTATGGTGTATTTGTAATGGCTGCATGAGTCAGAATGCCTTATTTTATTTTTTGCCATTTTTGTTAAAGCCGTCAACAGACAATGATAAATAATCCGCATTGTCTATATTAAGTAAAATCAAAGATTTAATAAAGAGAGGTACCCATTATGCAATGTGAATATATAGATTTCAACACAGTTTATCTCATTTATTTGTAAAATTGATTTCTTAGTCTGGGTTATTTGTTAAAGTTCATCATTAACAGTTCAGAATTGTTAGGAATTTGATTGAATTATATTAGATGGTTGTATTAGTCTCTTCTCACATTGCTTTAAAGAACTACATAAGACTGGGTAATTTATACAGAAAAGAGGTTTAATCGACTCACAGTTCTGCAGGCTATACAGGAAGCATGGCTGGGTAGGCCTCAGGAAACTTAAAATCATGGCAGAAGGTAAAGGGGAAGTAGGCATGTCTTACACGGTTGGAGAGGGAGGAAGAAAGTGAATGGGGAAATGCTACACACTTAAAAAACCAGATCTCATGAGAACTCACTCACTATCACACAAGAACAGCAAAGGAGAGGTCTGCCCTCATGATTCAGTTACTCCCCACCAGGCTCCTCATCTAACATTGGAAATTACAATATAACATGAGATTTGGGTGGAAACACAAATCCAAACCAAATCATTCTGTCCCTGATCCTTTGCAAATATCATGTCCTTCTCACGTTGCAAAATGCAATCATTTCTTTTCAACAGTTCCCCACATCTTAACTCATTTCAACATGAACTCAAAAGTTCACAGTCCAAAGAGTCATCTGAGATAAGGCAATTCCCTCTGCCTATGAGTAAAATGAAAAACAGGTTAGTTAATTCCAAGATAAAATGGGGGTGCAGACATTGGGTAAATACACCCATTCCAAAAGGAAGAAATCAGCCAAAACAATGGGGCTACAGGCCTCATGCAAGTCTGAAAGCCCACAGGGCAGTCACTAAATCTTAAAGTTCAAAATAGTCTCCTCTGACTCCGTGTCTTATGACCAGGCCACACTGATGCAAGGAGTGGGCTAAAAAGTCTCGGGCATCGTCACCTAAACCTCATCTTGAATTGTGTCCCAAGGTTATGCAGCGGGGCCCTGGGCTAAGTCCATGAAACCATTTTTCTCTCCTAAGGCTTTGGAACTGTTATAGGAGAGACTGCCTTGAAGGCTTTGAAATGTCTTTGAGGTATTTTCCTCATTGACTTGGCTATTAACATTTGACTACTCTTTATTACGCAAATTTCTGTAGCCAGCTTGAATTCATCTCCTGAAAATGGGTTTTTTTCTTTTCTAACACATGGTTAGCTGCAATCTTTTTAAACTTTTATGCTCTGCTTCACATTGAAGTGTAAGTTCCAGTTTCAGATCATGCCTTTGCTCATACATATAAGCCTGTGTACACTATTAGAAGTAGACAAACCACCTCTTGAATGCTCTGCTGCTTAGAAATTTCTTCCACCAGATACTCTAAATAATCTTTTCAAGTTCAAAGTTCCACAGATCTTTAGGGCAGGGGCATAATGCCTCCAACCTCTTTGCTAACAAACAACAAAAGTTACCTTAGCTCCAGTTTTCAATGAGTTCCTTATCTCTGCCTAACATCTGCTCATCCTGGACTTCCTTGTCCATATCGGTATCAACATTTTGGTAACAATAATTTAACAAGGCTCTAGGAAGTTCCTAACTTCTGAGCCTTCCACAACTCTCCCAAGCTCTGCCCGTTACCCAGTTCCAGAAACACTTCCACATTTGGAATTATTTTTATAACAATATCCCACTTCTGGTACCAATTTTCTGTATTAGTTCTTTATAGCAATGTGAGAATGAACTATCTGAGACTTGGTAATTTATAGAGAAAAGTGGTTTAATTTACTCTCATTCCTATACAGAAAGCATGACTGTGGAGGCCTCAAGAAACTTGCAATCGTGGCAGAGGCTAAGGAGAAGTGGAAATGTCTTATATTGCTGAAAAAGAAGTAAGACAGCAAAGGGAGAAGTGTTACACACATCTATGTGAAAATCCTCAATGAAATACCTGCAGCTTGTCCACCACAATCAAGTCGACTTCATCCCTGGATGTAACTCTGGTTCAACATACGCAAATAAATAGGTGTAATTCATCACATAAACAGACCAATGACAAAAACTACATGCTTATCTCAATAGATGCAGAAAAGATCTTCAATGAAATTCAACATCGCTTTATGTTAAAAACTTTTAATAAACTAGGTATTGATGGAACATACCAATAAGAGCTATTTATGACAAATCCACAGCCAATATACTGAATGGGCAAAAGCTGGAAGCATTCCCCCTGAAAACCAGCATAAAAGAAGGATGCCCTCTCTCACCACTCCTATTCAATATAGTATTGGAAGTTCTTGTCAAGGCAATCAGGCAAGAGAAAGAAATAAAGAGTATTCAGATAGAAAGATAGGAAGCCAATTGTCTCTGCTTGCAGATGACATGATCCTGTATCTAGAAAACCCTATTGTCTCAGCCCAAAAGCTTCTTAAGCTAATAAGCAACCTCAACTATATACACTTAAAAATGGTTAAGATAGTAAATCTTATGTTATGTGTACACACATAACAACAACAACAAAAAAAAATGAAGAAAGAAGAAAAGAACCCTAGGCCTAGTATGTCTTCTAGAAACAGGAAAAAACATAGAATATTGTCAAACTCTATCAGAATACAACAAGTAAAGATTTCCAAATGTTTTATCAGGCCAGAATAACCTTAATATAAATATTTGACAAAGACATTATAAGAAAATAAAATAAAGAATTACTATGTCTTGTGTCCCTAGATACAAAATCCTCCATGAAATATTAGCAAATCAAATCCATCTATATGTAAGAGGCAGATACATCAAGTAGAGTTTATCCCAGGAAAGGTAGTTTAATATTAAAAATCAGAAGAAATTATACAATCATCTCAATAAAAGTTATTTGATAAAATTTCGCACACGTTCTTGATAAAAACTTGCTGCAAGCTAGGAATAAAGCACCATTTTGTGTATCTATGGAAGAGTGTCTACAAATAGCCTACAGGGATCATGGATAATGGTGAAACATAAAAGGCTTCTTCCCTAAGTAAAGGAACAAGGCAAAAATCTCTCCTTTCACTGTTTCTATTTAATCTTGCACTGGAAAACACATCTCATATAATACCACAAAACAAAACAATACAAAAAGGTATAAAGATTGAAAAGACAAAAGTAAAACTCTTCAAGCAGAATTGGCATGATTATTAACATTAAAACTCAAAGGAATAAATAAAAATCTACCAAAACTTAATTAGGATGCTTTAGCAAGGCCACTGAAATGAAGTTTATATAGTTGACCCTTGAACAATGCGGGGATTAGTGGCACTGGCTCCCCACACAGTCAAAAGTTCATGAGTAATTTTTGACTCCCCCAAAACTTATTTCCTAATAGCCTATGTTGACCAGAAGCCTTACTGATAACATAACAGTGAATGAACATGTGTTTTGTATGTGTATTATGTACTATATTTTTACAAAAATGTATGCTATAGAGAAGAAAAATTATTAAGCAAGTCATAAGGAAGGAAAGTACATTTTAGAGGACTGTACTGTACTTCTCATTCTGTAAGTTTACACCTTCTGTTTATGGGAAGAATCATCCATCTGAAGTGGTAGGTAGGCTGCAGACCTAATCTGCTGTGTATATCAAGCATTCTACTTTTTCGTGTAATGTTAAGACTGCTTCCTGGGATCCCTTCCAGCATCACTAGTAGAATCGTTGCGTGGGTCTCACAGTGTTATTCAAAGTCCATGGTATTGCACCAAGCGGTGTGAAAAATACAGAGAACCGCAAGAGAGATCACCTTTCACTGTGACACAATTTACTGGAAGGACAACTGTCCACACAGAGATGAGTAGCCTCACAGAAGAGGTATTTCCAACACTTGAGCTCACTGAAACAGCAACATGAGGTGGCTACCAAATTATTACAATAGTACAGTGTGTACTACAGTTAATTTTATGCAATTATGATTTAAGGATCATCTTTATCTTTGCTTAAATTTCTGTCCACTGTAGATGGTACCATGCCATGTATAAGCTGTGTTTTGGTGCTTTTTGATACATTTTTATGTTTTATATTTGTATATATTTGATGATAGTAAATGATTTAAAAAGACTAATATCTATATATATTTTATGCATTCATGACATCTCTTTTCTTTTTTTTTTTATTTCTAGGTTATTCAGTGTTTCTGATGGTATTTTCAAATTGTCACAAATCTCCAAAAACTTTTTCAGTATAGTTATTGAAAAACAATTCACATGTAAGTGGACCTGTGCAGTTCAAACCTGTGTTGCTCGAGGGTCAATTGCATATGAACATTGTCTTCCTAGGTACTGGTAATGCGTAATAGGAAAAAATGTTAAAATACCATTCATAATAGTATCAAAATCATAACATACTAGGGGCAATTTAATTAAAAGAACACAAGACCATAAAATTAAAATTTTACAAAAATGGTTTAGAGTAAATGAAATGAGAACTAAATACGAATTGAAAGACTCAATTTTGTTAAGTTGACTTTTTCCGAATTTAATCTATAGATTCATCAAAACTTCATTTAAAATCATTGAAAGCCATTTTTAATACAAACTGACAATTAGGTCATAAATTTATTAGGAATAAAAAGAACCTACAATAGCAAAAATAATCACTAAAAAGAGTACCAGGATATGAAATCAATTTATGTTAAGCTATAGTAATTGAAACAGTGTGATATTGATATTATACTAATATAACAGAAAGTAGAGTCCAGAAAGAGACCCACACTTACATGGTAGATTTATCTTTGAGGAAGGTATCAAAAACGTGAAATAGGATAAAGAATCTCTTTTCGATAACTCAAAAGGATGATTGATTCTGCACAATTCTTTTGAGAATGAAAAATATATCCTCTATTGTACCTACAGCATACACAAAAGTCAATTTGAAATTGAACATAAATGTAAAATGTAATGCTATATAACTTCCAGAAATTTCTAACGAAGTCTGCAAATATATTTACTATAGGTAAATATAGCATTGTAAATACTATATACTATAGGTAAATATAATGTATTCTACTGTTACTACACTAAAAATATAAATATATTTACTATAGGTAAATATAGTCTTTGGTTAGACAGAAATTTCTTATGACTCAAAAAACAAAACATAAGAATTGATAAATTAGATTTCAGTAAAACTGAGAATTTTGGTTCGTTAAAGGACATCTTTAAGAGGTGTAAAAGATGAGCTATATATTGGAAAATATTTTCAATGCATATTCTTACAGAGAACTTATATACATATTATATAAAAAACACCCAAAAACTCAATGAAAACATAAACAAACCAATTCAAAAGGGGGCAAAAATTTGAAAAGGTAAGTTTTAAATATGATTACACACAAAAAAAGATAACTCTTAAGCAGTATAAAAGATTTTAAACAATTGTAATCATCAGGAAAGTGCAGTTATTACGATGAGATACCACTTTACACTCACTAGAATGGATAAATTAAAGTGATTAATACCAAGTTTTGATGAGGGTGTGGAAAACATAAAATTCTTCTATATTACTGGTGGAATTTGACTATAATACAACAAATCTGTAATAAAATTGTGGCAACCTTTTACAAGAAAAAAATCAAATACCTTTCTATGACTCCAAACTGCTGCTCCTAGTATTTACCTAGGAGAAATGAAAACACATGTTCATGGCCTGGTGCGGTGGCTCACACCTGAACTCCCAGCACCTTGGGAGTCCCAGGTGGGCAGATCACTTGAGGTCAGGAGTTCAAGATCATCGTGGCCAACATGGTGAAACCCCGTCTCTACCAAGAATACAAAAATTAGCTGGGCATAGTGGTGGGTGCCTGTAATCCCAGCTACTCGGGAGGCTGAGGCAAGAGAATTGTTTGAACCTGGGAGGTGAAGATTGCAGTGAGCTGAGATCAGCACCATTGCATTCTAGCCTGGGCAACAGAGCAAGACTGCTGCGTCTCAAAAAAAAAAAAAAAAAAAAAGAAAAAGCAAAAAAGAAAGAAAACACATGTTCACAGACTTATATGAGAACACTCATAGCCCTTTTTTTCATAATAGCCTATTGTTAAAACAATCCAAATATTTGTAAACAGGAAAATAGGTAAGTAACTTTAATATACTTAAGGAAATATAACTCAACAATAAAAAAAAATTACTACTTCTTTATCTACAACATGGATGAATCTCACAAACGTAATATTTACAAAAAAAGCCAAACCAAAATGATACATGCTGCACATTTTTATTTGTGTGAATTTCTGAAATACATACAACTCATGTATTGCCTTTGAAGAGGGTGGGTGATTGACTAGACAAATTTAAGGAACTTATTTCAGCTTATGGAAATTTCTAAATCATGTTTAGGTGTATATTTTTACACATATAAATTATTCTTAATAATGAAGCAGTAAAAACTCAAGTAGCAGACAAACTAAAATAAATAATGATTTAAATATGATAGGTGTTAACTTCTCATGTAGGTAAGCTTATTTTATTTTATTTTTTTTTCTTTTTGAGGCAGGGTCTCACTCTCACACAGGCTGGAATGCAGTGGCATGATCATAGCTCACTGCAAAGGACCACTTTGTTTTATGTAGCAGAAATGGTTAGCTGGACACTAAACTAATCTTGTCTTCTTTTTCTGACCACAAATAGACTATGTTTCCCAGTGACATTTGCTCTGTCTTTAACCACAGGCCTGAGTTCTAAGCAATGGAATAAATGAGGGGTCTTCAAAAGGTTCATGGAAAATGCGTATTATTAAAAAGCTATGCCTGGATTTCAGAAATGTTTTGCACTAGAATAAACTTCTGCTAATTTGTTACAACATGTCATGAACAGGAACTAATTGGAAGCACTAAGAAGGGTAAGACATCAGTTTGAAAAGAGTCCCTATCAGAGCAACATGAATTCTGCTAAAATTGAAGCAAGAACAAACATTAAATTTTTGGTGAAGCTAGGGTGGAAGAATCATAAAATCACTGATGCTTTATGAAAGTCTGTGGGGAAAATACCTTAAGAAATTAGCAGTTGATGAATAGATAACTCATTTAAGAAGGAAGGAGTAGATGTTGAAGATGAAGCCCACACAGGTGGAGCATCCACATCAATTCACCAGGAAAAAAGTCTTGTTTGTGCCCTAATTGAAGGGGATCTGTGATTAACAGCGCAATGAACAGTACCATAGACATCTCAGTTGGGTCAGCTTACGCGATTCTGACTGAAAAATTAAAGTTGAGCAGATTTTTACTCAATGGGAGCCCAAACTCTTGTTTTAGGATCAGCTGCAGATAAAAGCAGAGAGAGGCAAAGTGTTCCTTAGGGAAATCACTCTATTTTTCTCCTGCTGACTGCAAAGGTAATATTAAACTCAAGGTTTACTTTATAATTGAGCATAAGTCTTAAGTTTCAGATCTTTCGAATTATGACATATACAGAACAAATGTTTTTATAAATGTGATTTCTTAAGCAGTTTCTTTTTAGGTATGCCATTATAGGATATGCCTCAGCTATGTCTTCCAGACTGACAGAAGGTTCTGGCAGCATCTCTGATTGGAGATCCATCTTATTCATTTATTTCTCCTCATTTATATACACAGCTACTCATTTTCTTAATAACTCTCCAGCTGTCTTCATCTAGGTGTATGTGTGTTTTTCATTCTAATAGATCACCATCTTATCTTATCTTGATCCATTTGACTTCAACTTTTGTCAGAGTGATACTGCATGTATTCGATGCTTCCCTTTCTTAAAAGTAATCTGAACCTTAAATGTTAATGTTTTCTTCTTATGCCATCAATCAGAAGACAGCCACCTTGACATTTGCATAGAGTAATTTTGCCTTGGTCCTTAAGAACTAATTGAATCTTAAAGTTATGTGCAGAGATGCCCACATAAGACACATTATTATGTCTCTTGGTTGAGAGTTTGTTGAGAATTTGGGGAATGGTATTTTGCTGTAAATGATTTCTCTATATACTAGAGAAATTCAAAACTGATGGTTATTTTATCACCTTATGAAAGATACAAAACATTCTAAAATTTCAAAATATTTTCTAATAATTTTATGAACCTCATTTCTAATGTGGAAGGCACTTTATGTTTTGAAAACTATGGATTAAGTTTGGGATGAGGGAATATGAAAGAACAATTTTAATGAAGATGGGTCTCTGCCTTTGAAAGGTATAATTATGGATATACACGTATTTAGACATTAGCAAACTGAGGCATAATAGGTTGAAGAACTTGGCCAAGGTAAACAGAAAAAAAAATGTTGACAACAGGATTGGAACCAAGATCTTTCTGAGTCCAAAGAATGTGTCTTAATATTATCCTAAAATGCTTCTCACAATAAGCACTGGATTTTAATGACTCTTAAGTCAGGTACCATCAAAATGACGCTTCACATGAAGAAACAAGATGCCCTTAGTTCATCACTGTGTTTGCATTTAAGTGTCTTTCCTCTCTAGTTATTTGAAAGGACTTAACAATTAAAATGGCACCCAATGGTTTATCACTGAATTTTCTAACTGAACAAATCGTACCCTCAATTTGGCATACATATTTCCTGAAAAGTACTTCTAAAACTAAACACTTGCACAATTTTGCACAGAGCATTTGAAAACCGCTCTGATTGCTAATAACTCTTTTCAATGTGTATACCAGACAAGGGGGAGTTTCAACTCTTGAGCTTAAGCTATTACTGAATTGCCTTTGTGCCCAAGAACTCTACCTTAAACTGCTTTTAAACTAGAAAATATACACCATCTACTCTCACATAATTCAAAAGTAGTTTAAAGTTGTATTTCCTAAAAGGAGAAAAATGACAAGGGAGCTGTGATGAGGTCTTTGTAGTGTGTCCAAGGCAATATGTTTTGAACAGTTTTGTTGTTGCACGTGTTTTTTATCCCCCTGCAAATGGAAAGATCTATGGTATAAGGGTTTGGAGAAAGTTAGCTGCACTCTCTGCTGTCATAAATATGTTTGTGTGGTATTTGGAGATCCTACAAAGGGCAAGACTAAATTTCAGTGTAAGGTGAAATGTAATAGCTAGAGTAGCACTAGGTCTTCAATGGCTGGAATCCAATTTTCCAGAATTAATATTACCCTTAAAATGTGATCCATTCAAGCAATTCTCCTTGAGTTTAGGAGGTAAATTACATAATAATTTCATAAATTTTATGTATTCGCAGCTTACTGATGGAAATATTGTCACTGTAGTGGTTTAGAACAGTGCCCAAAGGATGTGCCTGTTACTATTTCAGTTCCAGAAGAGGCCACTTAGTTTTAACATAGAGCCAGAGACTCAAAGAACGGACAATAGTAATATGGTCAGAAGAAACAAAATTCCCAATTCTTAAGGGAAGAAAAAGCAACTGAAACTTATATTCCCATCAAGAAGAATACAAACTTGAAGATGGTATGTTTTTCATAAATGTTTGCTCAATGAACATAAAACAAATCTTTAACATTAGAAATTTCATCCACACATTGAGTACATATATTTTATATATATTGAGCACCTCACATATACAAAGATAAAATTAGATATAATCACTGTTTCTTAATGTTTTAGAATTATATTTTGTTAGATAAGCCGTCTTTGCAGCTCAGAATCCAGGGCTGAAAAACAAAAGTCATAGTCAAGAGAGTAATTCTACCTGCAGAGAGGTACCAGAGAGCCTTCATAGAAAAAGTGATACCAGAGCTGACTCTTAGAGAATTAAAAGGGAGTTGCTAGACAGAGAGAAGGGTGCAGGGGCATTTCTGGAAGGAATATGGGTAAGTCCCAAGGAATAGATCTTGTGAGGAAGCATGTCTTGTGCAGAGTCTTATGAATAACTCAAAATTAATATTCAAAAGTGTAAAGTTTAGAGTGAGGAGAGAAGGGTAGGAATTGGAAGGGAACAGGAGTTCAAGATTCTGATATAGGCTTAGCTAGGGCTTGGTGTGATCATATTTCTGTTTTGAAGAGAATCCTGGCAGGAAGTGAGATATGGGATAGAAGAGGCTAGAGGCAGGGGGATGAGATAGGGGGCTTTCTCTATTGTTAAGTCAATTCACCTTAGTGAATTCCATACAGTACCCCTTCCAGTGGGAGTCCAGATTTGCATACAGTGTGCTGCCAGTAGTACACGAAAGATTAATAAATAAGACCTATCTTCAAACGTGAACACTTTTTTTTTCTTGTATCTCTTTCCGATTTAGAACTCTTAGAACAGAAAATTTGGGCAATTTCATTTCAGACTATAGACTATATTATTTTCTAGATGTGCTTGAGGAAATGAAACATCAAGTTGCAAGTGAACATCCTGACACTAAAGTATAGAAAACCTGGAGAGAAAGGCCAGCACAATAGCCTGAGCTAAGAAGAAAAACACAATTGGGGGACATGTGTGCAACAAGTTAAAACATTCAAAATCAACAAGATTAAAATAATTAATTAATTAATTTATTTATTTATTTTTGAGATGGAATCTCACTCTGTCACCAGGCTGGAGTGAAGTGGCCTGATCTCGGCTCACTACAATCTTCGCCTTCTAGGTTTAAGCGATTCTCCTGCCTCAGCCTCCCGAGTAGCTGTGACTACAGGCATGTGCCACCACGCCCAACTAATTTTTGTAGTTTTAGTAGAGATGGGGTTTCACCATGTTGGCCAGGATGGTCTCGAACTTCTGAATTTGTGATCCGCCTGCCTTGGCCTCCCAAAGTTCTGGGATTACAGGCTTGAGCTACAGCACCCAGCCTAAAATTTATTTTTTACTGTGTAGCTAAACATTAGACGATGCGCATGTTAGGTACCTAAGTTGTGTACATTTTCTTGGCAAAGATGCTGGCTTTTAAGATAGATCCAAATGGACTCAGAATATAAAGAATGCTACACTTGATTTTTCTAAAGCAAGAAAGAGTACCATGGTCCAGCTTTACAAATTAATGAAGACGGTAAATGTGATAGAGAGGGTGGCATTTCACTAGCATTAGTGGGGTGAGAACCTCCTAGATTTTCCTCTGCTGAAAATTCTCTCTAGGATTGATTGGTTGATATTGTGATCTTCCCAATGTTCCCAATATTTTAGGTGAAACACTCACACTCTTAAGCAAAGGACATTTCTACTGCTTAGAATAAAACAGTTTCAGGGTGAATCTGTTTTTCAATATATGTGCCTTATGACCATGAACATCATACTGAAGCTTTTGAAACCATTTTAGTTTTATATGATTTATTTTCTTTTAAATGATGTAGTGCCTCTTTCTGTCCAATAGAAGTTACTGATACATTTTCAGTATTTCAGTTCTTAATCTGAGCAAAAATAAAGTCCATGCTCTGAGTCTGGTAAGGAAAAAGATACACAAACTTTACTACCAAGAAGTTTTAATTCCCAAGTAAATGCCCTAGAAAAAGATTCACCTTTAATAGCATGTGTGCATCAGTGAATAACTGAAAAGATAAAAAATACTGCATCATATGAATAATAAATATTAAATAAATACATTATCACATAGTCACACAATACAATTCTGAAGTTAATGAGATCTATGTGTATCACATATATACACATCTCAAAAACAAAACTTCTAGTGAAAAAAAGCTAATTATGAAATGTTACACACAGAATGAAGTCAACTACAAGAACTTAAAAAGCAGCACCCGCATATGATGTTGAAGATGCCTACCTATAAAGTCATGAATTGTGAGGACACACATATCCATCTGCTTGAGGATAATGATTATCTCTTGCAAGGGAAAGACAAAACTAGGATACGAAGAAAGAATATTAAGTATTTAATTTTTAAAAGAAAATGACCTAAATAACTATTACAACATGATGAAATATATTGAATTCCTATAGTGGGTATGTCTCAGTATTTTCTTATATGTTTTTCTATGCTTTAAGTATTTTCCAGTTGCATGGATGAATCCACACTAATGAATCACTAGCAACATTTCAACTGATGAACCATAAGTCGTAGTTATTAAATTTTAATATATTCACAATGGCCAAATTGAATCCTCTGTTATAATAACCACCAGAGTAATCAATATTTTAGTGTATTTGGTCCATCACTTACACAGTAATTGTTTCAGTGTTTACTGATTCTTTGTACTTTATGGAAGGCCAGTGGATATCCTAAAAGTAAATATCCTCAGATATCCCCAGAGTAAACAAATACATATGCATGAAAAAAAAATAGTAGCAGGCATTTTCAGCTTTAGTGTTACAAATTTTAGTATGCTCAAGCGATTCCTTACAAATTCAGAGTGTGAAACAGGTGATTAAACAGGCAGACAAAACATTTGTAATTAGCTAATATTTAAAAATCCACAAAACCCAGATAATTCCATCACATTTTTATTGATTTTTTTTTTTTTTGATGGTTTATTTTCGCCTAAGAAGCAAAATCCAGCCTGCCTCAAACCATTCAGCTTCTTATTCCTGACAAGGAATAACAGCGCCAAAACATGTTGATACATGATAATCAAATAATCACTTTTCTAACCCTACAGTTAATCTACTTTCTGATGGGAATTAATTAAGTGGTGTTTAAGTTGATAGCCACAAATATACTGCACAGTTTTACCTCTGCTAAAGAATAAGCTCACTAGCAGAGAGATGGACCCAGGTGAGAGAGGATTCACATACCTAGATAATTGCTCTGTGTAGGAGTTAATAAGATGCAAACACCTATTGATTTACTGATAATTAGACATTAGTAACTATTCTTGTATAAGTTAGCATTGAGAACAGTCAAAGTCACTTAGAAAGTCTATGATCTATATTTTGTCAGAATCATATCAGATGTAATGTTACAAATTACGTCATGTTCTGAGACAGAGAAAGTCATGCTTGAAAGAACAGGCTTTCTGGGTCCCTCCTCTTTTATTATCAATGTGAAACACTTGTGTATGCATGGTTTTTTAAAATTAAAATGTTCAACTAATAAATTTACTCTGAACTATGGCAGAAGTTAGCAATTAAATATGTTTCTTAAAAATGAGAATGAAGTCAAGATTACAATCTAGAAAAGGCCACATAAAATTCAGAGAAATGAAAGTCTATAGCCAGGAATTGTAATTGCTGACAGGAATAAATCAAATAGTCTAGTTATCGAGCCTGACAGCATGTAAAATCACCAGAGTTTATATACATGTACCTCTAAGAGTTACATGCATATAAGAGTTTATATACATCTACACATAAGCAGCAATATATATATATATATATATATATTTTTTTTTAATGTAAAAGAGGCAGAATAATCCTAGGACTTCAGGAGGTTAAGGCAGGAGGATTCCTTGAGGCCAGGAGTTCAAGACTAGTCTGGGCAATCTAGTGAGATCTGCATCTACAAAAGTAAAAAATAAAATAAAATAAAAAACTAATAATAATTAGCCAGGCCTAGTGGCAGGCACTTCTAACTTTAGTCCCAGCTATTCAGGAGATTGAGTCGGGAGGACTGCTTAAGCCCATGAGTTTGAGGTTGCAGTCAGTTAAGACGGCACTACTGCCCTCCAGCCTGGGCAGCAGAGCAAGACTCTGCAACTAAAAAAAATTCAAAAGTAACATGAATGCAGATATATACCCATGGGCATATGTAAGTATACAGACAAAAATCAGCAAAAAATATTGTGGTTTTCCAATTGTGATTCCAATAAGAAATCACCTCATTTAAGAAATTAAACAAAGTTGAAGTCAAATATTTCAAAAACAGCTATAAAAAGATCTTCACATAAATTAAAAATATCAAAATCGCAACATATATTTAATTTTATTAAAGTAAGAATGTCTGAGAAAGTAAAAAAATGTCACCTTATTTGAACTACTTCTATGGGTAGTCAATAGAAAAAACCTCTTTCATGGTGTTAAGAAAGACAGAATTAGGGTGGGAGTTCCCTTGTGCTAATATTCATATGGAAAAATAAATGAATATACTTTGGAAAAGAAGTAAGAAGAATCTGAAGTTGATTGGCTGCACGTTGATTAATAAACACATGCTAACCCACACAAATATTTTCATTTTACATCAATTAATTTTATGGGCCTAGAAAAATGTCACATTATTTTATAGATTATGCAATTACTAGTATTGGATTGATAATATTCACCCATAAATACCAGTGCAACTAATTAAACTGAGTACGCAAGGAGTACAAAGATTAATATATATTACTTATTTATATATGCAGAGTAATAAAATACGTATTGAAAAATACACTAGAGTTTTGTTAAGCACTCCAAGATACAGATACTGTTTTACTTTGCAATCAGGAACTTTTTTCATTTCTTATCATTTTTCTCTTCACATTAACTTGTCTCTGAGGTTCAAATATTTTTTTAAACATTACTTATGTAGGCACAAAAATCAAATTCATGTCTCATGGAGGAACTTCGTTTTAAGTAAAAATGTTTATATAAATGAAATAGTTACAAAGTTTACAAAATTAGCATCATGAGGGACGACTGAAACTGAAACAATTCAGCTAAGATTTATAGAGAAAAAATAAATTTTATTCCTAGCTTCTTATAACAAATGCTCCTTCTAGATTAAGGTTCTGTTGGCCCTGCCTCCTATTTGAAAAGACAAAATAGTGTTACTATTGCAGGGTGACTGTTCAGATGGATAGAAGCAAGGAAAATATCAAAATGTTTTCAAAATGCCAAATGTGACTAAAATTGTAACAATCTTGGCAAAATGTCAGCACAGATACAATCATTAATATTTTTTAAGAAGCATCTCATTCATTTTATTTAGGATTTCTTTTCTCTTTTGTTTTCAGACAAAGAAGTCAGTGTGCGCTCTCTGGGAATGATAGCTCACCCAAATCACTAAACTAGTTCAAATACCAGTTCCAAGTTCAAGGGACTTCAAACAGGTTACAAAGCTTTTTTGAGCTTTTCTCTCGTCATTGATCAAGAAATGACTAGCAGGGTTTTTTTTTTTTTTTTTTTTTTTTTGTTCAAAACTCCCTTGTTTTAAGTCTATAGAAATGTTATCTAAATGTGTGGATAGGATACTCCTTACAGTGTAATCTCAGAAAGAGTATCATGGTAATCCCTTAGAAGTCAGAACACATCCAAATATACCATCGTGTTTTCTGTTTCAATAAATATATGATTCCACAACTCCTATACATTATGTTTATATCCAAAGTACTACAGTTTCAAAAAATAAAAGAGACTGTTCATTAAAATGATTATCATATGTGCATTACCAACTATGATCTTAATGGAGTCAATTACCCTTATTCTTTCATCTCCTTGTAAAACAAACAAAACTGCTTAATTGAAAAAGGTTCCACACAGAGCATTTAAAATAGTGCATATGATAATATTCTGAAAATAAAAAGCACAATAAAAATCCAAGTTACAATGATGAAATCACAATGTTTCTTAGTCAATGTTTCCAAGGAATAATGATCAAGATTAATCCATCAGTGTCACCAAATTTTATATGACAACAAAACATGAGGTTGTGCCTACATCTATTTATGACTATTCAGATGCTTGGAGGGATTCAGCATGGTACTGATTTTTTTTAAGTAATCTGGATATGTTGGCAATTGGGCAATCTCAGTCTATGCTGAGCCTGTACTTTATCCCTTAATGTGATTCAGATGTTTCCAAGTGTTAACACACTCACTGAATTACACTCACATAGTTAATGAAAATATTATGGTCCCATAAATATAGCAAGTCAAACTAGCACCCTCTTCTAGCCCGTTTTTCCAGATCCAGAGTGGTGAAGCACAACCGGTTGTTCTGACATGTGCACAAATGGTTCTGGCACTAACGAATTCATGGCCTAGCATGCAGCACTTGGTTTCATGGCCCCCAGTCTGAATAGATTGCTTGATTCGAATCGCTAGAGATAGCATGAAAAGTCCCTTTGTTGAGATCTAGTTTTTCTTGGCTCTCAGTAGCGCAGCATGAGAGGGATAAAATTTGGCACTTAGTATCTACGCTGTCACTTGGAAATTTCAGATTTGGATTCTCTTCTCAGCATTTAGACCTCTTAATTCAAACCATACTGTACTCCCTGAGCACTAGTGCCTTATCTTCCTGAAGGGAAAGAAAAAGAAACTTTCAAATGTCACCTGGCTCACCTCGTCACCTGAATATCCTTGAAGCTACTAATGGGGGTTTCAATGACAGCATATGGCTATCTTTGAAATGCCAGTGAATCCTATTAATGTTCTAGAACTAGAAATTTTACTGATTTCTTTTATTTAAAAATGAATCAAAATCAATCACTAAAGTATTTTAGGCATGTTGACCTCTTTCTGACCACCAAATTTCCACAACGTGATACACCAGTTCTTTATTAGAAAATCATTAGAAGTCATCAGAACATGGTTTTTTTTTTTTTGCCTACTGCACTAAATATATGTATTCTTAACATATTTGCTAGCAACTTTTATCTATCAATTATTATATTAAGGCAACAACAACATCAAACAAACAGTAGGAAAAAAACCTTCATAGTTTTAGTCAAGAAAATGTTTCTACTTCTACATATTTCTTCCCTAAAAGACATTTTCTCTTACAGCATCACAATTTCACAATGGCATACAAGTATGTTCTCCTATGCGTTTCATTTTGCCTTATGCTAATTAATACATAATATGCCTACATAAAAAAATACAAATCAAAATTGTACAGCTTGAAGCATTTTCTTAAAGTGAACATCCCTATGAAACCAGCACTCAAATCAAAAAAGAGAACATTGCCGCATTCTAGAAGTCTCTGCCAGGCCCTTATCTTCACTTCTAACATCATGGATTCTCTTTAACTCTTTTTAAACTTGACAATGTATGCAGATTTGTAACTGGTTTTTCAGCTCACACTATTCTGTGATATTTGTGCATATTTATCAGGTTTTATTTTTAGCAGTTTTTACATATATACGGAATAATTGAAGAGATAGTACATAAAGTTTCACATACTCACCTCTCCTGTTTTCCCTATTACTAACTTGTTGCATTAGTATGACACATGTGTTATAATTAATGAACTAATATAGATACATTTTTATTAACTAAAATCCACAGTTTACTTAAGAGTTCACTCTGTTGTATACTTTATAGGTTTCGAAAACTGTGTGACATGTATACACCATTACGATATTATACAGAATAATTTCACACCCCTAAAAATTCTGGGCTTCTTCCCATTCATTCTGGGCTTCACAACCCTAAATATTCTGGACTGCCCTAGCACTGATTTTTTTTGATGTCTATATTTTTACCATTTCTATAATGTCTTATAATTAGAATCATATAATATGTAGCCCTTTCAGACTGACAGATCTCATTTAGCTATATGAATTTAAGTTTCTTCCTTGTCTTTTTCTGACTCAGTAACTCATTTCTTTTTATCACTGAATAGCTTTCCCTTGTACAATTGTGCCACAGCTTATCATTTATCTGGTGAAGGATATATTTGTTTCTTCCAGTGTTTGGTGATAATAAATAAACATTCAAATGCAATTTTTGCTGTGTAGACGATAGTTTTCATCTCAACTGGGTAAATATCTAGGGATGCGTTTATTGGATCATATGGTAAGACTATGCTTAACTTTGTAAGAAACGACCAAACTATCTCTTCCAAAGTGGTTGTACCATTTTCCATTCCCACCAGCACTGAATGAAGCACCTGTTGCTCTACATCCTTGCCAGTATTGATTATAATTCAATTTGTTGTTAGGTTTTTATTTTTGTATTTTAGCTATTCTAGTAAATATGCTGCAGTTTTTGCAGTTGTTTGAATTTACAATTCCCTAATAACATGATGTTAAGCATATGTGTCCTTGATATCTGTATATCACCATCTACATTTTGGTGAGGTGTCTGCTCTGATCATTTACTCATTTAAAAATATATTTGTTTAACATATAAAAATCCTCAGCATCATTAAATATCAGGGAGATGTAAATTAAAACCACAGTGAGATACCACCTTACTCCTGCAAGAATGCCCATAATTAAAAAGTTCAAAAGTAATAGATGTTGGTGCGGATGTGGTGAAAAGGGAACACTTTTACACTGCTGGTGGGAATGTAAACTAGTACAGTCACTCTGCAAAACAGTGTGAAGATTTCTTAAAGAACCAGAAGTAGAATTACCATTAGATCCAGCAATCCCACTACTGGATATCTACTAAAAGAAAAATAAATCATTATATGAAAAAGATACACGCACACACTTGTTTATAAGAACACAATTTGCAAATACAAAAATATGGAACTAACCTACGTATGCATCAACCAACAAGTGGATATAGAAAATGTGGTTTATGTACAACATGGAATATTACTAAGCCATAAAAAGAAATAAAATAATGTCTTCTGCAGTAATTTGGATGAAGCTGGAGGTCATTATGCTCAATGAAGTAGCACAGGAATGAAAAATCAAATATTGTGTTTTCCCATTTACAAGTGGGAGTTCAGGTATGAGGATGCAAAGGCATAAGAATGATGAAACAGACTTTAGAACGCGAAGGGAAAGGGTGGGAGGAGAGTAAGGGATAAAAGACTAAATACTGGGTATAGTGTACACTGCTCAGGTGATGTGTTTACCAAAATATCAGAAATCATCACTAAAGAACTTATCTGTATAACCAAAAACTACCTGTACCCTCAAAATTATTGAAACAACAATCAATTTTTAAGGAATGTTTGTTGTGTTATTGTGATTTTAATTGCTTTTTAATTTAATGTTTAATAAATATTTTCACTGATACATAATAATTGTACATGTTTCTGGGGTACATAAGATACCTTGATATGTGCATACAACATGTAATCATCAAATCAGGTTAATTAGAACATCCATCTCTTCATTTATCATTTATTTGACAATTTTTAGTCTTTATCAATAAACATGGGTTATTTCTCAATTAGTTCAGTTCTTCGACTTATTTTAACAGCTTTGTAGTTGTCTTTATGTACATTTTGTACGTATTTTGATAGACTTAAACATAGGAATTTCATTTTGAATGGTGCTAATGTAAATGGCATTGTGTTTTCACTATGAAATTCTAGATTTTTATTTCAGACATTTGAATAAATGACAGATTCTTGTGAATTACTTTAGCAGCCTACAACCTTACCATAGTTACTTATTTGTTCTAAGAATATTTTATCCATTCAAATAGTTTTTATGAAATATGTTATGAAACCAGCAAACCTGAAACAGAACATTGCCATCAAATTTCCTGCCTATAATTATTATCTTTATATCTTAAAAATTCCTATTAGTATCATTTTATCATGGGACTATAGGTAGTAAATACTATAGGGTTATTTATCTGTAAATAGCTTAATTTCACCTATGTATTTAAAGTGTATTTTCTTTGAATATAGAGTTATAGTTTGAAATTGTATTTTATTAAAGATTTCACTTTTCCTTTCTGTTTTTCATTATTTCTATTAGAAATTCAGACATCATAATTCTAATTCCAGAAGATGGATAAGATACAATTTTCCCTGTTTTTCCTGAAATTAGCACAAAAATCCTTGACATTATATGTAAAATAAACAAAAGAATCTGAAATTTGGACAGAGGGCAGCAAGATGGCTAGGCACTGAGGAATCCATGGAACAAGAAATAACCTGACATTGAGTTTTCTGGATTTTCATTTATCTTACATAAGCTTGACTTGGATCAAAATAATTTGACAATATGAAAATGCCAGTGGGTATAGATTTGTTTAAATCTCAAAAAGCATGCTTTCCCTAGACAAGTAATGAAATAAAAAATAATTCTAGCAAGACAGAAATGTTCTAGATAATAGCCACTCTACTACAGCCATGCACTACAAAAAATAATCTGTGGCTCACCTTCACTCCTGCCAGCAAAAGCTAAGTGGGGAGCCTAGAAGTCTACTCCTGCAGTCTGTATAAAAGATTTTCAATACCACCATTGCGGTAAGGACAAAGGAGCCAGCTGGGGAGCCAACACTTTTGCCTCTGCCCTGTGGTAATGAGGTCAAACATCTCCTCATCTCCACTGAAGTATCAAGTGGACCATGTGGGAAGAAGTGACAAAACATCCTTAACCATCACAGCCAGGGAGAGGTCAGTGGAACCAAGAGGAAGCCATAAATTCTATTCTCAACCAGGGGAAACAAGAAATTTCACCACTCCCAAGTCTCAACAGAGGCTGAGTGAAGAACCTGAATTTCTACCTGTACATTGGAGTAACAAGGTGGTGCCACCTCTGTTTCCTGCCAGGGTAATATCAGAAAAATCCAGCTATAACCAAAGTCTTAATATTATCCAAAGTCACACAATATAATATCAAAATGTTTTTATTTTAATTAAAATTTACTTATCAGATAAAGAACCAGGAAGATCTCAGACTGGAAGCAAAAATTCCATATTTTTTGACAATGAGATGACAGAGGTGTTAAAACTATCTACAAAGATTCTAAAGCAGCCATTATAAACATTATAAAGCAACCATTATAAAGCAGTTATAAACATTCTTGAAACAAATGACAAAATAGAAATTATTGACAAAGAAGTAGAAGACATAAAAAAGAACCAAATGGAAATTTAGAAACTAAAAAGTACAACTGATTGAAAAAAAGAAAAAAAAAGCTCTGTAACTGTGAATCTGAAGAGAAAAAGATAGAAATTTCTCAATCTGAGTAACATAGAGAAAACACTTTCATAAAATAGAATAAACAGAGCCTCTCGTACCTGTAAGACTATCACAAAACGTAATCTTGAGACATCAGATATCCAGGAGAAGAGGAGAAATACAGTGGGGGCAAAAAGTACTCAAAAAAATAAAGACTGAAAATATCCCAGATTTGGTAAAAGACATAAACCTACAGAGTTAAGATGCTAAGCAAATCACCAACAGAATAATCCACTATAAGACCTATCAAAATCATAGTCAAACATCTAAAAACTAAATGCAAAAAATTACTTTGAAACCAGAAAAAGAACAATGACACTTCACTTGTAAGAGAAGGGTGATTTTAAAAAGCATTGGTTTTTCATCAGAAACCTTGTAGGCCAGAGAGAAATGGCACAGCATTTGTAAAGGACCAAAAGGACTTTTTGTCAATCTGTGATCTTATGTCCTGTGAGAATGCCCTTCAGGTATAAAGGGCAAAACATGGCATTCATAAAAGAAGAAAAACCAAGATAATTTTTCACCAGCAGACTTTCTCATAAAAATGACTATAAGTAGTTCTCTAAACACAAAGGAAACAATAAAAGAAATTTGGAATATCCAGAAAGAAAAAAAAGCAATATAAGCAAAAAACTATGGATAATTACAATAGACTTTCCTCTTCCTCTTTATTTTTCTAAATTATGCTTGAGGTTTGACACAAAATGTCTAACACTGTCTGACACATTTCTACATTTTTGTAGAGGAAATAGTGAAAACCATTACACTATAAATTGAGTAAGGTAGTAAATGGATGTAAAGTGTGATACCTATAATTTATCTGGACTGGAAAAATAATGACACCCATAGACTGTGATGAGTTGCATATGCATAATACTTAGAGAAACCACCAAAAAAATCTATATGAAGTATTGTAGGTTGAATTGTGTTCCCAGAAAGTATATGTAGAGTCATAATCCTCAGTATGTCAAAATACGACATTATTTGGAGATACAATCTTTATAGAAGTAATCAAATTAAAATGAGATCCTTAGCCAGAGGGAATGACTACTCCATTTTCCATGATGTGAATTATTATTCATTGTATGGTTGTATCAAAGCAGTGCATGTGCCATATACATATGCATATATATATGTATATTTACTGTGTACCAACAAAAATAAAACGTAAAGATTTCTGCACATAAAAAAAGAAAATAGTATATTTAAGTACATAACAGTAATTTCCTTAAATGATCCAAAGCCAGCAATTAAAAGACTAAACTTGACAAGGTGGATTAACAAATGTGAATCAACTACATGCTGTTTGTAAGAAATTCATTTCAAACATAATGATATAGGCAGTAATAAAGTACAGCAGGAGTGGCCACATTAATATAAAACAAGGAAAATTTTAGAGCAAAAAGTTATCAGACACAAAGATGAGCATTATATAATGCAAACAAAAATGTTCAATCCACCAAGAAAACAGCAATCCTAAATGAGCATGTGCCAAACAACCGAGATGCAAAATATGCAGAACAGAGTATTAGTTGAATTGGCAGTAATGCTTTTCTGGATTTGTTTCTGGATTTTCTATTCTGTTTTATTTTCTGCTTTTTTGCCAGTACCATGTTGTTTTGGTTGTTGTAGCTCTGTAGTATAATTTGAAATCAGGTAATGTGAGTCCTTCAATTTTATTCTTTTTGCTTAGGATATCTTTGGCTATTCTGCATCTTTTGTAGTTCCAGATAAATTTTAGGATTGGTTTTGCTATTTCTGTGAAGAATTTCATTGGTATTTTAATAAGGATTATATTAAATCTGTAGATTGCTTTGGGTAGTATAGACATTTTTACAATGTTTGTTCTTCCAATTCATGAATGTGGAATAATTTTCCATTTTAGTTCCACTTCAATTTCTTGCATTAATATTTTATAATTTTTATTTCTTTGGTTAATTCCTAGATATTTAATTTTATTTGAAACTACTATAAATGAGATTACTTTCTTGATTTCTTTTTAAGATTTTTTTTGCTGGCATATAGAAATGCTACTAATTTTTATATCTTGATTTTGTATCTGTAACTTTACTGAATCAGTTTACCAGTTTTAGTACTTTTTGATGTAGCCGTTAGTCTATTTCAATATAAGATGATATCTGCAAATGAAGATAATTTGACTTCTTTCTTTTGAATTTGGATGCCCTTTATTTTTCTCTTGTCTGATTGCTGTAGCTAGGACTTGCAGTATGTTGAATAACAGTGGTGACAGTGGACATTCTTGTCTTCTTCCAGATCCTAGGAGAAAGACTTCCAGTTTTTCCCCATTCAGTATGATACTAGCGTGTATGATACTGTCTGTTGTATGTAATTTTTATTGTGTTGAGCAATATTCCTTCTATATCCAGTTATTTGAGGATTTTTAACATGAAGCAATGTTGAATTTTATCAAATGGTTTTTCAGCATCAATTAAAATGATCATAGTTTTTATCGTTCATTATGTTGGTATGATACATCACATTAAATTATTTGCATATGTTGAACCATCCTTGCATGACTGCGATAAATCCTACTTGGTTGTAATGAATCATCTTTTTCTTTTCTTTTTTTTTTTTGAGACAGAGTCTTACTCTGTTGCCAGGTACCAGATTGCAGTGGCACAATCTCGGCTCACTGCAACCTCTGCCTCCCAGGTTCAAGCAATTCTCCTGTCTCAGTCTCCCAAGTAGCTGGGACTACAGACACATGCCATCACACCCAGCTAATTTTTTTGTATTTTTAGTAGGGATGGGGTTTCACCATGTTGGCCAGGATGGTCTCGATCTCTTGACCTCATGATCCGCTGGCCTCGGCCTCCCAAAGTGCTGGGATTACAGGCGTGAGCCACCGCGCCCGGCCATGAATCATCTTTTTAATGTGTGTTTGAATTCAGTTTGCTAATATTTTATTAAGAATTTCATCAGGGATATTGGCCTATAGTTTCCTTTCCTTCTTTTTTCTTTCTTTTCCTTCCTTTCTTTCTTTCTTTCTTTCTTGCTTTCTTGCTTTCTTTCTCTTTCTTCTTCTTTCTTTTTTCTCTTTCTTTCTGTGTCTTTTTCTGATTTTGGTATCAGGGTAATAGTGGTCTAATAGAATAATTTTGGAAGTATTCCCTTCTCTAATTTTTGGAATAGTTTGAGTAGGTTAGCTTTTATTTATTTAACTGTTTGATATTCAGAAAAACCTTCAGGTCCTGAAATTTTCTTTGCTAGCAGAGCCTTTATTACAGCTTCAATCTTGTTATCTGTCTGTTCAGGTTTTGGGTTTCCTCACAATTCAATTTTGGAAGGTTGTTTGTGCCTAGAAATTTACCTGTTTTTTTTTTTTTTTTTTTTCCCTAGGGTTTCCAATTTATTGACATACAGTTGCTCATAGTAGCTTCAAGCAATCTCTTCAGTTTCTGTGGCAGCAGTTGTAATATCGCCTTTTTCATCTCTGATTTTATTTATGTGGGTCTTCTTTCTTTGTTTCTTAATCTGGCTAAAGATTTGTCATTTTTTTTATCATTTCAAAAAATCAGATTTTATTTCTGATAATCTTTTGCATAAATTTTTTATGTTTTAATTTTATTTATTTCTGCTCTAATATTTGTTATTTCCTTCTGCTAATCTTGGGTTTGGTTTGTGCTTGCTTTTCTCAGTCCTTAAGATGTATCATTACATTGTTTATTTGAAGTCTTTTTCACTTTTCTAATGTAGGAAAAAGTTTTTTCACTCCTCTTGCTGCTATAAACTTTCCTCTCATTACTTCTTTCACTGTCTCCCACTGGTTTTGGAATGTTGTGTTTCTGTTTTCATTAGTTTTAAGAAATTTTTCAATTTCCTTTTTAATTTCTTCATTGAGTCACTGGTCATTAAGAAGTAAATTGTTTAATATCCATGTGATTATATAGTTTTCAAAATTCCTATTTTTATTGTTTTCCAGTTTATTCTATTGTGATCAGAGACAAGATTTGATATAATTTTAATTTCGGGTCTGGGGGGTGAGTATTTTAAGACTTGTTTTGTGACCTAACATATGGCCTATCCTTGCGAATGATCCCCCTGCTGAGTAGATGAATATATATTCTGTAGCCATTGGGAATAAATTTCTGTAAATATCTACTAGATCCGTTTGTTCTACAGTGCAGGTTAAGTTTTATTTTTTTTTTCTTGATTTTCTATCTGGATGATCTGTCTAATGTTAAAAGCAGGGTATTGAAGTCTCCACCTATTATTGTATTGGAGTCTACTGTTTATCATTGTATAATTACCTTCTTTGTCTCTTAAGTTTTTATCTTGACATCTATTTGATCTTAAGTACCCCTGCTCTTTTTCAGTTTCCGTTTGTATAGAATATACTTTTCCATCCCTTTATTATCAGTCTACATGTGTCTCAGTAGGTGAAGTGCGTTACTTGTAGTCAACACGTTGTTGGGTCTTGTTTTTTTATTCATTCAGCTATTCTATGTCTTTTGACTGGAAAGTTTAGTCCATTTATATACAATGATATTATTGATGGGTAAGGACTCACTCCTGCCATTTTGTAATTTATTTTTTGGTTGTTTTGTGGTTTACTCTTTCTTCTATCCTTTGCCAGGAAAGTACAGTGGAGCTGATCATCTTAAATCAATCAGGAGTTGAACTAAATTGAGGTTGGGTTGCAGATTTAGCAATGTTCTTTCTATCCTAAGTCTCTCTGCTTACAGAATTCTAGCTGAGAACTTGCAATACTATTCACAGGGGCCCCTGACACTGTCACTGGCATGTCCTGAACACTAATCATGGTTGCCCCAAAATCTTAATACTGTGAAACATGTATCTTTCAAAGATTTTTTATTGGCTTTTTAACTTTGACCTCTGAAGATTCCAATGTAGAAAACTGTCTTGCAGAAAAATTCTCTCAAAGGCTTCAGCTCAGATTTCTCTTCCTTTTTACCAGAGTTTCAGCCCTCAAGAATCTAAATTTATCTCTGCATCCCTGTCAGATTCTTTTATGGCGGGATTCTTCTCAGGATGTCTCTAAGAAGAATGAGAGAGTCTAACCCTGAAAATGTTCCTAGAGTTTTAAATTCTCTCCCAAGCAAAAACAACCCAAAAGACATTCCAAATGGATGATCATTTTGTTTTTATTTAAATATATACAAGTACGGCAATTGTCTACTGTAAAATGCATTGGTTTATACTTCAGAACATTATAATTGTTAAAAACAGCTGACCTTATTATGGTCCTTTGGAACACTTTCCAATGTTATCTCCACACTGAAAATATAAAGTCAAATACGGACATTTTGCAAATCTGAGTAAGTCTCAACCCTATGGCACTGAATAAAACAACATTGCCTTATTATTAATCTTAGAGTACATTTGACAATTGTTATTCTTTAGATCTCTACGTAGTCTGAGCCCCTTTTCTAGCTCTTCTCTCCTTCTTCCATTGCCTTCTGTCTTCATTAACATTCTTTTAGTTCCTGATGTTGGAAGCTTCCTACCCCAGCTCAAGGACTTTACCTATCTCTTCCATTCCAACTGCCTGACACATCTGAAAACACACCTAACTGTCTGAGAATGTATTTTTGCCTTTTATCCATAAAAGCACAACACACTTTTCCTTATAGCTTTTGTCACCATTATTATTATAGGTTAAGTTAAGCCACTGTGGCTAATTTCTTTCTTCCCATGTGCCATAGATTTTGCTGCTCATTGACACCATAAACTAAACACAGTACTTTAAATATTAAAATGTAGAAGTTTGGGGGAACATATAAACATTTATTAAGTGACAGCAAGAGAGGAAGACTGAAGAAAATAATACACACACTAGCTTTTTTTCTAATGTTGATGGGCCTCATCCAATCAGTTGAAGGACTGAATAGAACAAAAATGTTGACCCTCCCACGAGTAAGAGTGAACTGTTCCTGCCTGTCTGCTTTGAGCTGGGGTGACAGTCTTTTCTTGCATTCACACTAAAACTGAAACATTGGCTCTTCTCAAGCCTGCCTGCCAGGTTTCAGACTGGAAGTATACCATTAGCTTCCCTCAGTAATTAGTTTACAAACTGCAGGTCTCGGAACTTCTCAGCCTCTGTAATCATGTGAGACAATACCTTATAATAAATTCATCAATTTGTAACATCTATATCTATATATCTCTATATATCTCTCATTCTGTTTCCCTGGAGAACTCTAACACAAATGATTTCCTCTTCTTAATAATATCTCACTTGGGACCAACCTGGTCAACATGGCAAAACTCAATCCCATCTTTAGAAAAAACAAAACAAAGCAAAAATAGCCAGGCATGGTGGTGCACCCTTGCAGTCCTAGCTACTTGGGGTGGGAGGGGAGCTGAGGTGGGAGGATCTCTTGAGCCCAGAAAGTCACAGCTGCAATCAGCAGGGATTGTGCCACTACACTCCAGCCTGGGTGACAGAGGGCAACCCTGTATCTAAAATAAAATAAATAAAATAGGCCAGGCGCGGTGGCTCATGCCTATAATCCCAGCACTTTGGGAGGCCGAGGCGGGTGGATCATGAGGTCAAGAGGTCGAGACCATCCTCGTCAACATGGTGAAACCCCGTCTCTAATAAAAATACAAAAAAAACTAACTGGGCATGGTGGCACACGCCTATAGTCCCAGCTACTTGGGAGGTTGAGGCAGGAGAATTGTTTGAATCCAGAAGGCGGAGGTTGCAGTGAGTCGAGATCGCACCATTGCACTCCAACCTGGGTAACAAGAGCGAAACTCCATCTCACAAAAATAAATAAAATAAAATAAAATAAGTATAACTAGCTTAAGTATCTTCAATTATTTCTGATAAAATTCCAAAACATTTACTTCATTTTCTAGTGCTTTTTTCATTCTAAATGTAATGTAAATTCCAAATATAATTAAATCTGTGGCAGTGACTTTTTAAAGATGTTTACATATGTATTTTCTATCTTTGTTTTCCCATAATGTGTCTCATCCAAGCCGGGGAAACTATTCTCGTGTGTTTTCTTGTCAAGACGAGGTTTGTAACAAGGAAAAAAGCAGAAATGGCCCGTAAGAAAATTCTTGGCCAGGCACAGTGACTCAAGCCTATAATGCCAGCACTTTGAGAGGCCGAGGCAGGTAGATTGCCCGAGCTCAGGAGTTCAAAATCAGCCTGGGCAACATGGGGAAACCCTGTCTCTAATGCTGAATGTCCTGTAAGAACTCAAGAAATAGAAACATTTTCAAGACAGGGAAGGAGTTTCCTAATCAAGAAAGGTCTGTTACATTCTGTCCCACTTCCCTGCCTTTGCCCTGGGAGGGAGTAACATCAGAGAAATATTTACTTAGATCCAAGCTTGTCAGTGATTCTTGGACTCTATTTGGGGCACAGAAACAGTAAAGCTAACAAGCCCCAGGGAACACAGGGACAGGAGGTTTTGTGGTAATTGAGGCAGACAAATAGCCAAGGACTGAAGGTACCTTTGTGCTATTTTAGGCCTCTGAGAATTTGCACTACCCTGGGATGCAAAAAAGATTTTAGGGAGAAATGAGATTCTCTTTCATGGCCCCAAGGCAGATTGAGAACTCAGAGTAAAACATCAAACTCTCTCAAGACCAGGGAGTATTGTACAATATATTGCGTACCTGGACTCATGGATTGGAATTCATATTTTTAATACAGCCTATTCCCCACAGAAAGATGATCTGAGGACTAACCTTGTTTGTCTCTTTCACAGACTTTGGATCTAGTACATATAAGCATATCTTCAATAAGCAAAAACATGACAGAGATATCAAGACTAGTTAATCTAGATTGCACTGGTTGGGTCACAGAAGATCGGTGATGACACATAAATATTCAAATTAGGCTTCAAAGTTGACAATCCATGAAAAAGCTGGTTGAAGTTCACTTTTCTTTACGTAATCATAATTTAATGTTTCTGCAAAATAGGAAACATCACGGTCTTTGACTTATTCTTAATCAGATGTTACTATCATCATCACTTAGATGTAATATTTACAGAACATTTAATGTAAGCTTTGGAACCAGACCTGAGAAACAATCCATCTGCATGAACACTTGTAAAAATAAAAGTAAGTAGCCTACAGAAAACAATAACATCTCAGAATATCATCCGTAACAATCCTCAAGTCTCAGGAATTAACATATTTTTATCACTGCTGGCTATGAATGCAATCTTTATTTTTTGTCCAATTAGAAAAACATTTTATGTATACACTAATTCATTTTATCTCAACTTTTCTGTATTTTCTTGTTTTCAGAAAGCCAGTTATTTGTGATAGCTGTAGCTAACAAGCACATTTGTTTACAATCTGTAGCATGTCTAGGGAAGGTTTAAGGATTTAAATGTTCTCTTTCTCTGACCCAAAGCAGAGCTATTAATTGCAGGAAACACTAGTTGCTGCCTCTAATAAAGAACAAAGGCAAACAAAGATAAAACACATGCCAAACAATACAAAATAACAAACCAAAATTCTGGAAGAACAGAACAACATTGGATTACTACAACAACCTATGACTCTTCAGGTATTTCTCAATAGAAGAGTCTTTTTCTCCTTTGTCCATTGATTTTCATTCAGGTTATCAGCCATATCATTCAAAAAGCCGCTCTACATCAGACACCTAAAATATGCTCAATAATAGATGGAATCTTATACAGATGTGGTCATGCAATAAATGTTTATGGTTGCCTGCATTGTGCTGGTACTGGGGTACTGATCACATAACAGTGAAAAAAATCAGGTAAAAAAATCACTTCCTCTGAAGAGCTTGTATTCTTGTGGAAGTGTGTGTGGGTGCGATGGGGGCAAATAAAACATAAAATAAATGAATAATAACAATAGGAGCCAGATGTGGTGGCTCACATCTGTAATCCCAGCACTTTGGGAGGCCAAGGCAGATGGATCACTTGAGTCAGGAGTTTGAGAGCAGACTGACCAACATGGTAAAATCCTATTTCTACTAAAAAACACAAAAATTAGCTGGGTATAGAGGTGCATAACTGTAATCCTAGCTACTTAGGAAGCTGAGGCACAAGAATCACTTAAACCCTGAGGTGGAGGTTGCAGTGAGCTGAGATCATGCCCTCGATAAAGAGGGTTTCTTAGTTTGTTTGCACTACTGTAATGGAATACCGTAGACCAGGTGGTTTATAAAGAACATAAATTTATTTGTTACGGTGCTAGAGGCTGGAAGTCCAAGATCAAGGTGCCAGCAGATTCAGTATCTGGTGAGGACCTGCTTCCTAATTTAGAGGAGGCTTTTTGCTGAGTTCTCACATTACAGGAGTAGAAAGGAAAACTCTCTTGGGCATCTTTTATAAGGGCACGAATTACCTCAAAAACAGCCCCTCTCCAAGTACCATCAAATTGAGAATTAGGTTTCAATGTGTAAAGTTTTGCAGGGGAACAAAATTCAGTCTATAACATCAGGATTGTTTGTAATTTTAAATCATCGATGACCTCACTAAAAAGTAAAGGTCTGAAGAAGGTTAAAACACAAATGGTGAGGATGGCTTGGAGAGCAGCATTCCAGGGTGGAGAGGACTACAGGGGAAAGGAACTGTCTTTAAGGTGGAAACATACCTGATGTAATAAGATAGAAACAAAGAAGTATTGTGGCAAGAGGAGAGTGATCAAATAACACAGCAGGTAATGGGGTGACAATCATCTGGGGACCTCCGGGCCATTTTACCATTGACTTTTACCCTAGGTTAGGTGGAAATCTACTGGAAACTTTGAACTAAGAAATAATGTAATCTGAACTGACTTTTAAAGGGATCATTACTCCAGCTGTTGTGTTGAGGAAGGACTACTGGGGGCTAAGGATAGAACACAGGTAGAATTTGAAGCCAGGTGGAGATGGAAGGCATTTACAATACAGAGGATGGCAGCTGACTGATAGGAGTACAGTATTCAGAGAGGAAAGAACGGGAACTGCTGTTCAGAATCTGCATACGCTCTGAAGGAAGGCAACTGATTTTTTAGCTAAGTTAATAAAAAAGGAGAGAGAAACAGAGGAGTTGAGAAAATTTGTCCTGAAGAATAGGCAGGGTAGAGTTGCCAAAACTGGATTTCAGGGCACTGACCCGGGCTAGAGATAAAAATTTGGGAGTACTGTGTGCTAGATGTATTTACAATCATGAGGAAGGATGAAATAACCAAGTAAATGAGGAATGATAAAGCAAGAAAGAAGAATGAGAAGTAAGAATGAAAAGCAAAGGCTTTTTCCAAATTAGGCTAAAATCTGAAGCTTGCTGCAGTCATATCTTTACTTGTTTTAATTAGTAACATTTACTAAACTCACTACATGCAGGTACTGTGAAGAAGCTGGAGATAGAATAATACGTTTGTTATAGTCCTTCCCTCAAAACGTGTTCAGTCTAGTTTTGGAAGGGAATTAAAATAATGATAATAATCTTAGAGAATTACATGAGGTTTGCTTAAGAGATGAAAATAAATGTGTTTACATGGTGCACTATTATAAAAGTTGTTGTGGTATGCCAGTGTTACAAGGGATTTCAGAAATATAAATAATATCATGTGAAGATGCTGATAATGGTAACGGGAATGATGATAGGACTTAATCTTTACTTGGTACCAAGGAGAGCATCCATGCTGGTGAGAACAGTTGGAGAAATGAATCAGGAACTTAGATACGTTGAATCTAAAGTATCTGTGGAGCATATGTGAGGGAGGGCAAGCAACAAATAGGCGAAAACCCAGAATTTAAGGGGATAATCAGTGCTTGGCTTGTAGATATTCTGTCCCAAGCAGCATATTTGGAGTAAAATAAAAAATGGATCAATGACAGAACCATGGAAAAGACCTACTTTAAAGAATTTTGTAAAGAATTTGAGAAAGGAATAGTCAGAAAAGTAAGAGAGCTTTCATGATGGCCAAGTTAAAAAAAAAAAAAATAGAGATAGCCAACTCATGTCTCCAGTAAGAAGATAAAGGCTGAAATCTATGAATTGAATTTGGCAATAAGGACATTATTGGTAATAACTGCCAAGACAATTTCAGTAGAGTAGAGGCAAAAGCAATAATACAATGAGGTAAAGAGCAAGTGAGAAACCAAGAAGCAGGGATGTTAGTGGAGCCTGACTTCTAAAATCCCATCTGAGTCCTAAGGGAGGGTACTGTCACAGCGGTACAGTAACAGGAGCCATCTGTTGTGACTGCTCTTCAGGTTTGAGAACATCTATAAGGCAGAGGAAAGAAGTGATTAGCAAGCCTAAAACAGGACACTTAGAAAAAGCAAGACATCATGAATAACTACTAAAGGTAAGATAATAACGACCGGAAACTCATCTCAACCTCTGAAAAGGAAGGCTGCATTTAGAAAGCTTGAAACTTGTGGGTAGTCATAAATTAAAAGAGCACACACTTATATGACCTTAAATTAATCTAAGTTAGTTGAAGACATTTTCTGAGAATAAGGAAGATTAAAACCAGGGAGGAGGCCAGACCTTGTTGCTCATGCCTATAATTCTAGCATTTTGGGAAGCTGAGGCTGATGGATGGCTTGTGCCCAGGAGTTCAAGGCCAGCCTTGGAAATATAGCAAAACCCCATCTCTGCAAAAAAGTTTAAAAAATTATCCATGTGTGGTGATGTGCTTTTGTCATCGCAGCTATTCAGGAGGCTAAAGTGGGAGGACTGCTCCAACCCATGCCTCTAGTACTGTCTGCTATCCAGTGTCCTGAGCCTTAACTCTCCTCCAGCCTACTGGTTTATGTTCTCCAGCAGAAGGCCCTGGGATGTGAACAAAGATAGAGCATTAGGTCATTACACTGGGTTTATTCCATACCCAGGGCAAATCCTCACTTCTCCTTGAGGAACGTGGCTGTAGTATATATCAGTAATAAATTAGTAGTTTAAAAATGCAACATGGTGTTTGTTACTTACTTCTACAAATTTCCAAGAGATTAAATTCTTCTGCCAGTATCTAATTTAGAAACAGTCAAAAGAAAATGGTCGGATCAAATTATTTTGTGGACATGCTTTTTCTTCCCTCTTTCTCTAGTTCATGGTTTTTGCTGCTGCATATTATGACACTAAGGACAAGAAAATTTAAGAATTAAAAAGCATATGGTGTTTTTAAAAAAATTTGTAGCTGTGGGGCTTTGTTTTGTTGTAATAATTACATGGCCTGGCCTTGCTTTTCTTTAAGGTGACAGAGAAAATTATTCTGACAGCCCCCAGAAAACTTACAAAATTTGACATATATTCTCTAAAAAGAACTTAAAATAATTAGTATGAAATAAAATAAATAATATACTTAGTTGTTTGATGATGAAACAATATTATATAAAAGCACTTTTCTAGAGAAACACCAAGAATCGTTGAGCTTTTTATTTTTGATTCTCTCTATATAAGCTTTGAAGCAAATTTCATGTCTTTTCTTCTTCCTACGAGAGTGATTCCAAAATTTATAAGTCTAGCTTGTAATTCTCCTACTGCTATTTTATAACTGTAATGACTGCTGGTTATCTCGATCTGGAGGTCAGATGGATCACGCAATAAAAATACTATAGTATTTTTGAGAGCACAGAGCTGTAATCTCCCAAACTAAAGGTGTTCCTTTTCCTGACTTATTGGCAAATGCACCACATACCGTGTCACTTACACTAGAAACTTGGATGAATGATAAACACGTGATTTGTCCCTCTCTCTACTTTTCTCCATAAAACCATTCACTAAACTGTGATACTACCTTCTACACTCGTTTTTCAGATTGATTATTTCCTCTCCAACAGTGATCCAGGGGAAGTTATAATTTCCTGTCTTCTAGTGTCCTGGAACATTCTGAGTTCCGGTACATTGAGTTTCTCCAGCAGAATTTGTCCCACTGTTACTGAAGGTATTTTGTGAAAACAGGTTTTATCAAGTTTTCTAGTAATAAAATGTGAATGCTGCCCAGTTTCTACTTTATATTACCTCCAAATTTATATTATTTTCCAAACCATATTTATGTTATTACTTCTGCCAATTAAATTTAACTAAATAATTATTTTTGTAGCTTATCCCGGAGACAAGTTTGGAAGGATGAGAAGACAGAAATGGAAGGCTAGCTGTGAAGGCATAAAAATATACATCCAACTAAAGCTTTATCGTCGAAGGGGCATTGTAAGAATTTTATTTCTTATCTCAGAACAGCCACACTAGGAGTCAAAATAAAATGATGGGAGAGTAAGAGTAGTTACATGTATATGGGAAGCAATAAAGTATTTACAAGCCAATAATCGTGACTGAGAGACAAATGAGATAATACAAAGTTCAGTTCAAATCATCAAGGCTAAAAGCAGTGCAGCAAAAATGAAAGCCCCAGAGAGAGCAGAGCCATTGCCTGGAGAACAAATGGAATTACTCTAAGAACATGTGAGTTGTTTGACTTTGCCAAAATTAGCTGAGCATTGGCAGAAAGAGCAGGCAGGAGAATGGCGGGGGAGGGGCTGGTGAAGGTGTGGGTCACAGACAGTCTGTGTTATATTTTTCAGTGTTATGGACATCTTTTTGATTATTATCTTCCAGACTATAGAGGCCAGTGATATTGAGAGGGTGGGATGGGAAATGAAGATGAATATGTTTGTTTCCACACGTATTTCTTCCTTTGTATTCAAAGGAAGAGCAAATTCAAGAGTCACAAAAAGTTAGATTTCATATTGACAGAGGCAGAACATTTATTTATTATAATCATGACAGATTTCAAATAAATATATCCTAATTATCTAGCAGCAAATCTGTCTTGCAATGCTGGCAATCATAATGAAAAGACAAAATACAGAAAAAATGAATCAAGTTTTAGCTTTACCAAAATGTGAACTTAGTGTAATATTGTTTTGCTTTAAATCTAACAATTTCACCTCAACTTTCTTCAACTTCTTTATCTACCTGCTCCAATAATAGGTGAGTAATTTAATATAAATGTCTTCCAAATGTCAATAGAATTCCCCATTTGATTGCAGTAAACGTGAAAGGCTTTTTTATACATTTTAATTTCATTTGGAAATAGAGTATCTTCGGAAGCCTCAGTCTCACCTCCTTATTAGCCTGCTCAGTCATGTTTTCTAGCACAGAGGTCCCCAGCTCCCAGGCCATGGACTGATAGCAGTCCATGGTGTGTTAGGAACCCAGCCACACAGCAGGAAGTGAGTGGCAGGTAAGCAAGTATTTACCACTTGAGTCTGTCTCCCGTCAGATCAGCAGAGGCATTAGATTCACATAGGAGCACGAACCTTATTGTGAACTGTATGCATGAGGGATCTAGGCTGTGCGCTCCCAATTAGGATATAGCTAACGCTTGATGATTAAAGTGGAACAGTTTCATTCCCAACCCACCCACTCCTCACTCCACCACCTCTGTCTGGGGAAAAATTGTCTTCCATGAAACCAATTTCCGGTGCCAAAAAGGTTGGGGACACTTGCTCTGGAAGAAGACCTTTCACCTGTTTACAGAGAGGACACATCAGTCCCTGTTGTAGGCAATAGAAGAGGTAGAATACAGATTTTAACGCTGAAAAGATATATCGACGCAAAACATTAGTTTTGGAGCATGTATGCACAGAAAGCATTGTGCAGAATTCCTTTGTTTGTTTGTTTGTTTGTTTTTAACTGTCACCTAAGTTAGAGTGCAATGGCCGGATTTCAGCTCACTACAACCTTGGCCTCCTGCGTTCAAATGATTTTCCTGCCTCAGCCTCCCTAGTAGCTGGGATTACAGGCACCTGCCACCACGCCCAGCTAATTTGTGTATTTTTAGTAGAGACAGGGTTTCAGCATGTTGGCCGGCTGGTCGCGAACTCCTGACCTCAGGTGATCTTCCTGCCTCAGCTTCCTAAAGTGCTGGGATTACAGGTGTGAGCCACCGCACCCAGCCTTGTGCAGAATTCTTAAAAGAAATAAGTCTACATATGTATATGAACTCAACTCTGAAGTAAATTATAAGCTAAATGTGAAAAACAAAAAACACATAAAACGTTAATAAAAAGACAAAGAAAAGGAAAGAAAGCAAATACTAAATTGAGATATGATTGAAATTTGCATCTGATAAAAAGTGTTCAAAATTTGAGAAAGAGAAAAGTCAACTTGTTGAAGAGGAGTAGAAAACAGTTAAAGAAATACTGGCCTACAGTTGAACTTTTGAAGATAGAGACCAGAGCTGCAACCCAAAGACCCCCAAATTTTATTGTTTTAAAGGTGCATGCTTTAATAAAAATGTTATGTCAAAATTAGAAATGCAAATTGACAAATTAGAAATAATATATTTATTCAGCTATGTAAAAATACCTGGTTGAATAGATCAGAGAGCTAAAAAGCAACTCAGACTTGCAAGAACAAACATCTAAGGATTAGCTAAACCATTTTTTACAAGAATTCTTCCAGATAATTGAAAGTGAAGAAACTCCTCAGATATCTGTGAGATTAACATTACCTTGATATCAGTATGTCAAAAGGACTGTATGAAAATCCTAAAGTGCTAATCAATAGCAAAAAAAATTCAGTAACGTTAATAAAACATCAGATGACTAAAAACCCATTGAAACCCATTGCTACCAATTTATAAAAGCATTCAATACAATTCAAAATGCATTTATAATTTTTAAAATTAAAATACAAGGAATTATTTTAACAGGATAGAGTGTCTACCAATAATATGGCAGACATAATATTACTGATAAAACACTAGAACTATTTGCATTAGAGTCAGAAAAGATCAATTGAAAAAAATGAACATTACATTTGAAGTTCTAGGCAGTGAAGTAAGAATGAAAAAAATGTAAGAAATATTAGGATTAAACAGGAAGAAACAGTCTTGCTCATTTTAGTAGAAGGTTATTAACACTGAAAATCCATGAACATCTAGGTACAAAATATGATGACTCATAATATAGTAGAGCAATGTTGTTGGTTACAAGATCAATATGTTAAAACACATTTAATAAAAACAAATCAGAAAATGCAATTTAAGATAAGCTCTTTTCAGGATGAGAAAATATATGTAAATCGACTAACAATAAATCCAACAAAAAAAGTGTCTGAAAATATGATAGTTTAATATAAGGAAATCAATGAAAATCATTGTGTTTATGGATGACAATAATCACTATTATAAACATAACAGTTTTCCTTTAATCGACATATCAATTTAATTGCAATTTCAATTAGTGGTCCAGTGGAGGTTTGTTCTTTTAGTTGAGCTGATTCTAAAATCCAAGTAGAACAATAGAAGGCCAAGGCTCAAAGAACATTTAGAAAAATATGAATGCAGCGCTTATCCTACCAGTGCATTATAATGTGTAATACTTAACATGATATTAGTTTAAGATAGAGAATTGAAGAGAAGAAACAATACAGAGAATTCAGAGATAGAAACATGCATGTATCAAATATTGGTGTATGAGCAGGTGGCTTAAAAGTGCTAAGAAAAAGGTAGATGGATCATTAAAAGACGTATAGGAAATTGTTTATCCATAAGGTAAAATGACAATTTTTACTTACGTCATTAAAGTAAATGCAAGTTAATTAAGCCTATAAATCTGAAAAGTGAAATTTCAAATTTTCTAGAAATAATAGAGGAGACTCTATTGATTATCTCAAGATAGAGGGAAGGACTTCACAAATAAAACACGTAAAACATAAACTATGTAATAAATGGGTGACATATTGAACCACATTAAAATTACCAAGCTATTTACAACAATAAATATTATATCCAACATTAAAAACAAACCATGGACATAGCAACGAGATTTAAAATGTGTAAACATTCAAAGAATTGTGAAACAACACATGTAAAAACTCCTATGCATAAAAAATAAAAAGTAAATAAGTAAATTTAAAAAGTAAGGGTTATAAACAGGAAAGACATAGAAATGGAAACCCTGCAGGCCATTAGCTGGATAAAGATATATCAACTATTTTAACATCAGGGAAAATCATATTAATACAAAACTATACTAAATAAATTAGTAGAAAAAATATTCTAGAAAAAGCAAGTAAAAATATATGGATATAATACATTCAGTTATTGCAAAAGTAATTGTAATTGCTGTTTTTGGCATGAAAACAAATGGCAAAGACCAAAATTACTTTTGCACCAACCTACTATGATAGAGACTAACCTTTACTATCTCATTATATTAGAAAGTCTCACAATCCATCAATTTCAATGGAAGAATGTATGGGATAGGGAACAAAATTTCTATTTGCTAAATCTGGGTAGCAAGTACATAGGTTTTCTCTATGGTTAAGATTTTCTACAATGATATTTTTAAAGTTAAAATGACACTCTACACGATGAGTTTTTTTAAACTGATGAGCCATTGAGAAAATGCAGTAATCTCTTTACTGAATTCACTGTGGCAGCAGAGGAAGATGGTATCTAAGGTCTCCTGACTGGAGAGCTCTTCCACTAGAAATTCTGTTCCCTGAACCCCAATTTCTCTCTGGAGAAGCACCAAGATGCTCTTGGAAACCACTCAAAACAACTCCAGGCTTATTGAACACTCTTTAAAAGGGTGAGATAGCAGGTATGTCATTAACGTTGTCCAAACTAGCCACTTATTACTTGATGTTTGGTCAAATCATTTTACCATCTGCCAGTTGATCTACTATTTACACTCTTACTAACAGTACCCTTTCATTGCATAAAAATATTTCTATTGCTGAGACAAACAGTGTATAATAGGGATAATTAGCTTGTATTTTCAGAAGTCACTGATATTGCAAATACGACGTGGAAAGCCCAAAGCCGCTGCCAGCTTTCTCAAAACTTTGAATTTGTGACAATGCATTTACCAAGAAAAATAATGGTGACAGACTTGTCACTACTACCATGAAATGTTTGGAAATGTTATGCCTACAGTGTTCATGTTATCCTATATTTTTCTTTACTCTTTAGTCTAAACATAAGATTATTTTTAAAGTGATGAGGGATTATATGCCAAGTTTGTCAGGCCCATCTTGGTTTATTTCTATCAGCCTGGGATATCTTTCAGTGTAATTTTTTTTTCTGGAATTATTCTATATTTTAAATATAACATTTTTACTGTGTTATTGTCATCATTATTACACTAACGTAAATAAGGATGGGTTTTGTAGTACTTCCAATTTCTCACAAAGTCTCCATTAATAACGTTTGAAACTCAAATCCACTGGAGTTCTCACTAACAGATAATTAAATCAAAAAGACGCTTAGTAATAATGCAACTCTCTTTTCTCTATCCTTTCCCCTCACAAAGAACTAACATTGCCTTTTAAATCACAGTTTGCATTAACACTTGAATAAAAGAACTAGTACTGTCAGAAACTAGCAGCTAGAAAGAGTGAACTCTTCTGGTCTCTTAAGGGAGACCTCTTCCCCTTGGCTGGTTTTGGTTGGTCACTTGTACCCGCCAGTTACGCCATTGTCCATGTTATAGACTGCAGCAGGCACACGTTTGCCTGGTCTCCATCTGGTGATTCAGTGGTAAATATGGACAATTACAAGTTTGGTTTCTCTGAGATCCATGTGGAAATATGGGCTGATCTGTTCAGCTGAGGAACATAAGTTGTCTGAATGCTGCTGCTACAGAAGTGTGTATGTGTTGTCATTTTTTACATGCATCATCTGTTACTACTTATTTTATTGTGTAGTAACACATTTTATTATTTTATTTTATTTTATTTTATTTTATTTTATTTTATTTTATTTTATTATTTTTGAGACAGAGTCTCACTCTATTGCCTAGGCTGGAGTGCAATGGCATAATCTCCGCTCCCTGTAACCTATGCCTCCCAGGTTCAAGTGACTCTCCTGCCTCAGCCTTCCAAGTAGCTGGGATTGCAGGGGTACACCACCATGCTCAGCTAATTTTTGTATTTTTTTTTTTTTTACTAGAGGCAGGGTTTCACCCTAGAAACTTTGATAGTAATGTATTTAGAGAAACACAAATATTTGAGAAAAAATTAGGCACTGAGTTTCCACTTCTCTAGAAAGTTGACGACAAATGCATATTTTATACAACCTTTCCCACATTCCTTGAGAGTGGTGGTATTATTCATTACCACTTGAAATCTAGAATATTCACATTTTCATCTATTTCAGAAGTTAGTAGTTGTGGGAGCCAGCCTCTAAGAAGTCCCCCAGGGATTTCCACCTGGTATTACCAACTGTGTGTGATCTTTTCCATAGAAAGGTTGGTCAGTGGGACTAAAGCAGAAGTCATGGTGTCACACATTCAACATTAGGTATTGTGATTTCTATCTTGAGCGCCGGCACATACATGAGCTCTCTCTCCTTGGTCTAAGGAAAAAATAGTTGTTATGTGACAAACCCACAGAGAGAGAGATTAAAGCCTCTGGCCCACAGGCAGGTAGGAATTGAGGCCTTTCTAGAAGTGAGCTTAGAAGCAAATTTTCCAGCCCTAAGTGTGTCTTAAAATAACTGTAATCCCTGACATGAGCTTGATTGCAACCTTGTGAGAGACTCAGCCAGAATCACCCAGCTAAGGTATTCCTGGCTTTCTAACCTTCAGAAACGGAATAGTTTTTCTTGCATTTGGGATAATCTGTTATGCAGCAAAAACTGAACTGTTTTACTTAAATTTGGGGGTAATTTATTATGGAGCAATAGATAACAGATATGTTGTTTAAAGGAGACTATGCCCAAATACAATTATTTAATATATACAGCTATAAAATTGCATTTGCATATTCTTTTGTGAAGCTTGAGTTTATTTAGAGAAAGTAACTGTCCTTCTAAATTGATTTCTCTTATTTTTCCATTTCAAGTTTTTCTGTGAATGCACAAGAAAATGAAGTAATATTCGTTAATGTGTTGAATTAATATCAGAAATGTGCAAAAGTTAAATATGCCAAGTTTATGTCACTATCTAAGATAATTTAAGTAGAAAATCAATTTAAACAAAGTTTTAATATAAAAATGTTCTTCATGGAATGAATTTTTGAAAGATGTTTTGTTAAAGACAAACATCTAACAGTTTTTTGAATGTTGTTGCAATTTAGTAAAAAAGTTAACAGTTGGTAAAATTAATTAGTTTTGAGGTGGCAGTACACATACTAAATTCAGTTTAAAGTTCAACAATCAGAAAATATTTTGGTTTTAGAATAATACAATATATGAAAATTAAGAAATGTATCTATGAAAATTAAGAAATATTTTTAGAATAAATGTACTTAATGATTGAATTTCATGCAGATGTAATGTATAATTGTATCTGGAGAAACTAATATTCTAAAACTTAAAGCTGTAATTGTCCACATTAAAAATGTTGGATAACCAAGCTACAACATTTTTGTAACAAAGCTGATATCTGGAACACCAAAACCTAACTCACATTGTACATGCATGTTTCCTTATTTTTCTTTGTCCTTAGGATAACATTGAGAAGACCTTTAATAATGCAAAATCTGTATTTGATTAAACACTCAAAAGAATAAGTAGAGACAATTCATTTGATAAGTTTTGGCTATTAAGGTAATTGTTGAATACCTCTGTAAAAAAGTGAAACGAGTAGCTCTATAAATCTTAGGCTGAAATATTTACATAGTTTAATAAAGATTTAGAATGGAAAATATCCTCTGTTAAATAAATGTTTCCCTGAGCTTACTAGGTATCTTAATATCTATAAAGTGAACATTTTCTGAATTAAAAATATTATGGTAGACAGGAAAAATCAGTTGAAATTTTTAACAACTGCAAATTAACTGACCATAAAATGCAACTTTGTAGAAAATTACAGGAAATTTTACAAATATATCAAAATAATAATATGTTAAACATATTGTTTAGAAAAAATACCATTGACATGTGTAGAATAATAAGAAACTAAGATACAGCTAAGAATTGTGCAACATATGGAAATGAGAACTGAAAGTAGAGTTCTTATTTTTCAATAGTGAGAGTCAATATAAGGAAGTTTCTGATTTTGCTTTAAAATACAACACATGTGTTTTTTTTTTATATTTTACTACACAAATTCAAATATAAATGCAACTATTTTATAAGTTAACCAATACAGTGAAACAATTTGTTGACTAACAAATGTCTAAAAACTATTTGATTTTAAATATTTTTAGTGCTCCTTTTTATTTCAAAGCTTCTTTGATTTACAGGAAAACAGAAATGATTACCCTAGTTATTTTAGGTATATTTCACAGCTGAGAATTTAGGCCTCACCTATTGATCAAAGATAAACACCTCCACACTGAATAATAATTAGTACAAACTGAATGGTGTCAAAATAAGAATATATATATATATAATTTATTATCTATTTCTATAAAATAGAAAATGTTTAAATCTTTTATAATGATCTAAAATTATATGTGTATAGAAACTAGCTAAAACTAGAGAATTAAAATTAGTTCTGGTATAAATATAGCCAATATGTTAAGTTAAAATATAGCCTTTATTTTTCCATTGCCTGGATAGAGGTAAATATTTGTCTTAGATTTCACTCTCTTTATACCAAATCTCTTTACTTCTCAAAAAGAGTCACATACAAATGTAAATACAACTGTTTTTGTATCAGGGATTTGTAAAGGCACAGTGATTTAAGCAATCAGTAGGAAGTGTAAAATCCTGAAACAATTCATAAGAGAAATGAGTAAATGCAGAGAGAGACATTAGAAATCTGAAAGATGATTTTTTTCCTTTCCAAGGAGTAAATCATAGACACCTTAGATAATATTTTAAAACATGAATCTTTCCGTAGTCAGTGAGTTTCTGGGATTATCTGCAAATACAGAAAATCTATAGAAAAATGAAATCTACAAGCAATTTATAATAAATCCAAAAGGAAAGGCTTACATTTCATCCATTAGTTATTGACATTTCTTTCTCAACCAATGAAATATAGTATAACCATTGCTTAGGATTATCCTTTGTTTGCCAGTGAAAGAACTGTAGCTGAACAGAGCCCACACTTTTCCCCAAATAGTCTCTCCTTCCCCACTTTTCCCTAATAAATACAAGGTATTGAAATTATTGATTAAAACTTGAAAAGGAAAAGGTCCAATAGCTTCAGCAATGCATCTCAATGTGCCACTATTTTTGAGGCCTTAGAGAAAGCTCATATTAAGGCAATGTAGCTTGTGGTTAATACAAAGTTAATTTGCACTACATTTCTAATCATGAGAATAAACTACTGCAGATAAAATAATTTATTCTCAAAACTTCAACATGCTACAGGGAAATATTAGAAAGAATGTATGAGATAGATCTGTAATCCCAGCACTTTGGGAGGCCGAGGCGGGTGGATCACGAGGTCAAGAGATCGAGACCATCCTGGTCAACGTGGTGAAACCCCGTCTCTACTAAAAATACAAAAATTAGCCATTGCACTCCAGCCTGGGCAACAAGAGCGAAACTCCGTCTCAAAAAAAAAAAAAAAAAAAAAAAAAAGATCTTTTCTTTTCATCTGGTAAAATTGATTTCAAAGTTATAAGAGAAAGCAAGCTCCTCTCGGACCTTACTGGGATGGATTTCACTTCTACCTATCTGGTCAGATCTTTCTGCCTCTTTCCACATCAACCCTGGAGAAGCCAAACATAACTATGTGAGTGGAGAAGCAGGGATACAATAACAAAGAGAGAAATAGTGGGAAATACGACCACAAGAGCCTCTTGCATTGCAGAATTCTGAGTTAGACTTGAGAAAGTCTATAGTCACATGATTTCTAGCCTGTACACTTAGAGTGACCAATAATCTCAGTTTGCTTTGGGACTCCTCATTTTAGCACTGAAAGTCCCACATCCTGAGAAGCTCTACAGTCCTGGTAAACGTGGACTATTTGTTCCCCTAGCTGTACTGGGAATGTTGTTAAGTGAAATAAACAAGGGAAAATATGAGAACAAATATTTCACCTACAAAGGTGAGAATAGGGAGGGTTTATGTAACCAAAAGTGAATTTTTTTAAGTTAAAATGAAGTCATAAGAACAATAAATTTATTTTCTGCCTGCACATGTTCATTCAGTAAACAACTTCTGCTTATCTTGTACATATGTTGGCCAACATTCAGTCAATTACCAATCATGCTGAGAAGAGTGTGAAGAAAGTTTAAAACAAAAGAAATTTTAATTTCACGATGAAGATCCTGCCTATCTATCTATATTATATATATATTTATAGAAAAAATTTTGATATTTTTCTGTCACTTGCGCTATGTCTTTGCCTAAAGTAACAGAAAGATGTGATGTAAATATTTTAACCAGTGTAATATTGCACATAATATTTATTCTGCTTAATTTGGTGCCAGAGAAACAAAAACAGGACTCTGATTTAAGGTAAAATAAACACAACATTTCATGGAAAGAGAATGGTCTTTTAAAAGACAAGATTTAATCAGCAATTACATAATGGGTATCTCCATGGACATCAGTGCTTACGTGCTTCAATAGTATTTCTGCATTTTTCTACAATTTTAGGACAAATAATAAAATCAATTTTATGTATATATTATGTTTCATATCCAAAACACATAGCAAGGGAAAAGCTCATTTTTCCCAAGATCCTTGTACATAACAAAGTAAATTGATAGAAGCTGAAGCAGTGTTACATCAGCTATCAACCAAAATATTAATGATACAAGGATATAGACAGACTTGGAATATGAAAGAAATCATGGCTTATGTTTTCTATATCACATAATTTTAAAATTGTGTCAGTCAGAAGTAAATAGTTTTTTAATATTTATTTTTTATTTTTAAAGTATTTATTAACAGAGTAAAATAACAAAATAAAGAATATTAAGGCATTGTTGTCTAGATTATTACAAGAGTACCAAACTATTTCATTAGAATGTAATAATTCACTTTTCAAACTAAACACTGCTTTTTCCTGCTCTGCTATTTGAATAATCATCACTTTACTTGTTCAATCTCATTTCTTCAGCACTTCTGGTCATTCACACGGGTGTGTCAGTAATCCTACTAATTTTGTAGTGGGGAACAGCATCTTTTACATTAATTGAACCACAACAAAAGAAGCTAATAAATAACACAATATTTTCTTTTTTCATAATCTAGAAAACAGAGCCACCAGGAAATACTTGGTGGTGCCCTCCTGCTGTGCAATTTTAAGTCCCTTTTAACAGACTGAGAAATATCACTGAAGCAGCTCGTGCAGATTGCAACCTATTAAGGCAGGTAACGCTTCATTTTCCACAGGCCTCTTGTTGAGGAGAGGTCATTAAAAAAAATAGAAGACACAGTGCTTTCTGTAATGTAGTTAACATTTGACATTAAGTGAAAAATATTCGTTCCTTTCCTATCCAAAGTATAGCAATCTTCACAAACAATAACATACTATATTCTAAACATCATTAAGAAAACTTTGCCTGAAGCTCTCCATTAATAATCTCCTTTGGGTGGAGCAACTTTGAGGGGAACCTAAGTTTACCCCAGATCCCAGAGGCTACAGGGTTTGTCTGGAAATATCATGAAGTCTGGATCCCTTGTGAGAATTTTCAGCACTTCAGCCTCCAGACTCAGCTGGAAATACTATGAGCAACGTCTTTCATGTGATATTTCAACATTTCTCACTTCAGCCTCTGAAAGAAATGGAAATAAACCTTGCCTATGTTTATTATAACCCTAGAAGGAAGGTTGGATTTCAAGACTGTTCTTCCAGGAGAGTGAAAGGTCGATCTGGGAGTGAAAAATAACAAAAGTTATTCTCATCCCCCTTCAGTTCTTCACTCTGACCTCCTCGTTCCTAATGGGGATCTGTGGTGTTGGCAACATGGCATTCATGCAGGTAATTACCTTTCCATGCTGATTTTCTTCCCATTTACACGTATATCTGCTTGCTATTTAACAGTAGACTTCAGGAGACATAGAATAGTACTAACAGTAACTATTGCTTAGTAGCAGATCACATCCATCTGTAAAGTATTGTATTCAGGTGGATTTTCAAAATCACATTGTCATTGCAAGTACATAAATGCAACTAAATGTTATTATGCATTGAGACATCACGGTAAGAGCTGGCGCTCATTCTTATTTTCAAGTTAGATCTTTAACTTCTTAACTTTGCATACACTTAAAGTTTAAAGTACTTTCATCAGCATTATCTTGTATGATTCAAGAAAATAAATCATTATTCACAATCATAAGCGTTTTGGTTACTGGGTTACAATTTTACAAATGAGGGTAATATTGCTTGACACAATCAAGTGACTTGCCTAAAAAAAAGTAGTTTACTGAGCCTAAGAATCATGGCTGGAAATAAGGTCATCTGACTTTATGTAAATAGCCTATTCTTTCAATAAAATACTTTCTGATAATCTATCAGAGTCAAAAACAATGTGTTGTATTATTTACATAGATTTAAAAGTACAGACAATTTGCTTCAGATACTTTCTGCAGCGTTGGAGTGATAGGACACACACGTGTATATGATGACAAACAATACAAGCCAATGGTAAATCAGTGAGCAAATAATAGTCATGATTATTATCAAAAGGAAGAAGTCTCATGCCGTGGGGTGGTAAGATAAAGCTTTGTAGAGGTCCTTATTTTGATGCAGTTGCTATCTTGCAATATAAACTATTTTACACTTGCTGCAGAACATTGGGAGATGTGGCAAAAGTAGTGATACAGTATCAAACATTTTGACCACTTACTATGTAGCAAGGAATTTCCCATTGTATTATGCAAATCCTGACAATAATTCTGTGGTACAAGAACAATGTTACCCTTACTTAACAACGAATGTTCACTGGGGAAGTTATTACCCAACAAATAGTCTTTTTTTTTATTATTTTACTTTAGGTGTATACTATATACAGCATTTCTCCCCTTGTTATCCCTCCGCACCCCCTGCTGTCCCTCCCCAGCCCCCCCAACTGCCCCCAGTGTGTGATGCTCCTCTCCCTGAGTCCACATGTTCTCATTGTTCAACACCTACCTATGAGTGAGAACATGTGGTATTTGGTTTTCTGTTCTTGTGTCAGTTTGCTGAGAATGATGATTTTCAGATTCATCCAAGTCCCTACAAAGGACACGAACTCATCGTTTTTTATGGCTGCATAGTATTCCATGGTGTATATGTACCACATTTTCTTTGTCCAGTCTATAATTGGTGAGCATTTGGGTTGGTTCCAGGTCTTTGCTATTGTACCCAGGGCTGCAATGAACATATACAGTCTTTAAGCAGAGGGTAGTAACTGTAAGGAATATCACTGAGTCTAAAATGAGGAAACTGAAATCAGCTGAGGAGAATCGAATGCCAATTTATTAAGCTCCCGGGCGAGGTTCTGTGGTCCGGGAGAGGGGGCCAGAGAAGTCGCGCTTGACTTCTCAGGGCAAGGAGTTTTATAGGGGTCAGAGGCCATCGGGTGGACATTGGGAGACAAAGCATAGGGCAATCGATTGGGTATTGGGAAGCAGAGCTTGGTCAGGGTGAACTGCTGCTGGTAGGTAGGCGGGATTTTCAGTGCGCGGGCATTAGGGGCGATTGATTGGCTATTGGGAAGCAAAGCATGGGGCAATCAATTGGATATTGGGAAGCAGGGTTTTTTAAATTTCGGCGGGGTTTTTTGGCTGGCTAGGTGCCCAGTGCAGGTTTGGGCGGGAAGTGCAGAGGTGGGCTTTAGGGAAGCTACGTGACAGAGCTCAGGTAAGCGCGGAAGGCTCAGGTAGTTTCCAGGCTTAGGGAGGGGTGGGCGTGTCCGAGCTCCAGGCGAGGCAGCCGACCTTACAGTAACATACTCAACAAACAGCTAGAAAATGGAGCCTAAGTACTGAAATTGAGCCCTGACTGATTCTGTGGCCGGGAACTTTAGTTACAACATATATTACCAGGTGTGAAGAAAACAAAATAGAGGGATTATGAATTTGTCTAGGTCAATGAGACTGAGGACCTATCCAATGAGACCTATCCAATGAGTCCATAGTGCTCAACTGAAAATGGATCTTCATAAACATCAATAAGCATGCTACAATTCAAAGCTACTAGGATGGGGAAAAATAGACTTTTGATTATGATGTCAAGAACATTATTCTTGTGAAACAATTTAATCTGGATTCATTTAATTTGCTATGATAACCGTTAATGATTGAAAACACCTTTACATTTTATATATAAACCTTAACTGTTTTTAACATTTCTATCAATGAACGAAATAAAATCTTCAGTCAATTACTTTTTACAATATATATTGTTTGCCTGTAAGGAGAAAATAAAAAGTTTTTTTCTTAATTTGCCTTCACAATTCTGCATTTGATCTCAGAGAAAAATTACTGTTTCAATATGGAAGAAAAATTTCAGAATTGGGAGATCTCTGGTTCTGGCCTGGCTTATTTCTTATATTACTTTGGCTACATATTTTAAATGAGTTCCCTCATTTGTACAATAGAAGTAATATTAGGTCATGCTTCATGAGACATGAGATAAGGGAGAATAAATTTCTTCATTTTTGCCTGAAAGGAATATTATGAAGTAAGTCAATGTCCACAGTTCTTTTCTGATTGAGATACCATCTGCCAAAAAAAAAAAAAAAAAACCAAGAATGAAAACTATGCAAGAAGACTTGCGATGGGAAAGCCAAGCAAAAGTGTGAGCTGAGGTGGCAGCACTGATGCTGAGGCCAGGCATACCATTTACCGTTCAGTCTCTGTCCAGACTTCTAGAATAAGCATCACATTTCATAGCTTCAGTGAATGCAATTTGGCACCATAAAATAATCGAATGTTTGACTGACAGAGTCCCTCACTTTTGAATTAGCCTCAGTTGTTTTAGAAGTGCACAGACACAGCTTTATCATCAAAACATCATTTGCCAGAGGAACTAAAATCAGAATATATGTAGATATCAAAATCAACTTATTCTTTCTTTTTTTTTTTTTTTTTTTTTTGAGACAGAGTCTTGCTCTGTTGCCCAGCCTGGAGTGCAGTGGCATGATCTCAGCTCGCTGTAACCTCCGCCTCCCCGGTTCAAGCAATTCTCCTGCCTCAGCCTCACTAGTAGCTAGGATTACAGGAATCTGTCACCATGTCTGACTAATTTATTGTATTTTTAGTACAGATGGGGTTTCACCATGTTGGCTGGACTGGTCTCGAAGACCTGACCTCAGATGATCTGCCTGCTTCAGCCTCCTAAAATGCTGGGATTACAGGTGCAAGGCACCATGCCAGACCCACAGATTTATTTCTTGGTTTCTCTTGAATCCACATTTGAATGCTTTTCCATTCAAGTTTTCAATTTTTACACTGTACCTGGAGTTGTTGAAGAGCAAGCAAGGCCCAAAACTGGGGCTTAGCTTGTGATATAGTTTGGTTCTCTGTCCCCACCCAAATGTTATTCAAATTGCAACCCCCAGTGTTGGAGGAGGACCTGGTGGTAGGCGATTCAATCACAGGGGTGGACTTCCCCATTGCTGTTCTCGTGAGATCTAGTTGTTTGGAAGCATATAGCTCTTCCCCCTTCACCCTCTTTCTCCTGCTCTCACCTTGTAAGATGTGCCTGCTTCCCCTTCCACCATAATTGTAAGTTTGCCAAGGCTTCCCCAGCCATGCTTCCTGTAAAGCCTGCAGAACTGTGAGTCAACAAAACCTCTTTTCTTTATGAATTACCCAGTCTCAGGCAGTTCTTTATAGCAATCCAAGAACAGACTAATGCAACTAAGGAGGTTTCTCAGCTTTGTCCAGGAAAGAATTCAAGGGCAAGCTGGTGGTGTTAGTAACTTTTATTGAAGTGGCAGTGTACAATACCAGCCCAGGCCCTGCTCCTTGCAAAGCAGGGCTACCCCATAGGCAGTGCGCCCAAAGTAGCAGCTCAGAGGCAGGTTTGCACTCGTGTTTATACCCATTTTTAACTGTATGCCAAGGAGGGGACAAATTATGCAGATATTTCTTACAAAGAGGGTAGTAAGTTCCAGGTTGCTGGGCCATTGCCGTGGAAAGGGGCGATAACTTCTTGGTGTTGCTGTCACCATGGCAATTTGACGGGGCACACTGGTGGCCATGTCATATGAAGAGTGGCTTCTGCCCTGTCCTTGTTTTAGCTAGTCATCAATGTGATCAGATTACTGAGTCCTGCTTCCAGAGTTGAGTCCCCTCTGCTACCTTTGAGTCATTTGGTTTCTAAGAAAGAAAGGGAAAGAATGGGAAAGGAAAGCACTTAGTATTAAGCCATTCTGAAAACTTTCTATATCATTGTACAGAAAGTCACAAGTGCAGGACAAATAATTCCGAAGAAATTATTCTAAGGCCTTTCATAGTGTTGTCAATCTCAGACTTCAATAATCGAACTTTGCAATTACATAGTTCTGGGGCTTCAGCATCAGTTTCTTTTTCTACCAGCTGATAATTAGAAAAAAATGATAATTCAGGTATTTTGTGGGAAATACTTCAAGATATTTGATTTTCACAACAGGGAGTTAATGTCATAAGAACTTACAAAGTACGGTAGGCCATTCAACTGATGAGAGGCGATCAATGAGCTCTTCAAGCAGCATTGTGTCTCCTCTCCTTAATTAAAAGAGTCAAACTTGCAGCAAATATTTTGAACTTAGGAAGATATCACTGTCTTCTTTGTATCCTAAATTAATGGGGGTAGAAAAAGTAAATAAATGTAAGAAAATTTTTCAGATGAAAGCACTGCAAATAAATAGAACATTGGATTACCGTTGAGTCACCTTTCCTGTCTCTTTCATGTGTTGCTCTGGGAATGTATTAATCTTTAAATCCCTTTTATATTGTAAGTATTGCTTATGGCACAAATCATGCAAATTTATCCCCCTTTCATTACTTCAGAGCTTCCTAGGTCAACAGTTAATATTCAGACAACATCAACCCCTTCAACTAAGCCGTATTATGTATCTGTGTCAGCTCCTATTCAAAAGCATGATGTAGCAGCATGATAAATCCCTCCTAGCCTTTGGCAAAGGCAGCAATGTGAGGCTCTGTTTAGAAGAGAGGTTTTTATGGTTTAAGTGCACGGTTCCCAGGGAGTTAAGCAAATAATAAGCAACCTCTATGACCAGAGAACTTTAAAAAATAGCAGGAAACAATGTCAACAGTGACAGGACTACAGTGCGTTAAGGCAAATTGTGCTATAGCTACCCATTAGAGAAGGAGGGAGAATTTTCCTCTTGTAATGAGCTGTCAAAGTGTCTAGAGAAAAACAACACACTACAGCAAAATTTACAGTAAAATGGAATTCAAAAACACAATCTAAAATTGCCGTTAAAAATTTATGAAACTGTCATGTCAAGAGTCAAATATTCTCTCACGTATATTCCTCATCTCTGGGGTCTCAAAATACACAAAGTTAGGACAAACACCCAACTTCTTCATCAAACATTTTGAATTTGTTTAAGTCCTTTCTAGATTAGCAGCCCCAAGAGGGCAAAGCAACCTCTCTCTTAAGCAGTACGTAGAAGTTGTAACTAAAAGGTTTAAAATAGAATGTATTAACCAGTGAATCGACAGGGTAATTGTAACCCATGTTATGTCTTTCAGCATCATGATTTTAGATGTCCATATACTTGTTCCAATGACGCAATTCGTTTTGTGGATTACTCTTGAAAAATTCTTCTAATTTATAAGACAATTCAAGAAGTAAAAGCACCTTTTATTCAACGTTAGTATTACTGAACCTACTGCAAATTACCCAACTTGACTTAGGATGATTAAACCTGACACGTAATTACCTTGATTAGAAACTGGCCACTCTATTAAATTATTTCCACGTATATTTTTCGTCCTGTTTTACACCCTACACTCTATGGGCTACTGTTCATGTTGTAATTTTTCAGGTAACACTAGTGAAACTGGGGGATGCTGGGGCAAGATCAAGGCTGCACAGCCTGTACGTAGAGTGACTAGGTTTGGGTCCCAGGAATTGGACGCCCAGTGACTCTGATCTCATGTCTATATGCCCTCAAGGGAACCATAACAAAGTACATATTAAAGGACACAAATTTACCCTTATTGAAGATAGTAAAAATAATGTATTGAGCTCAACTACTAAAAAGAGGTCTAGAGAAAGAACAGCCTCATTGGAGTAAGTCCCTAGTTACTGACAGTTAAGACTCTTTAGAAGACGTAAAGCTTGGTACCTTTTTGAAGGACAAAGTTATATGACCTTGTATGTGGATTTCTTATAGTTCTAGTGTGGTCTCACACACAAGTCAGTGCTAGAAATACTTTTTTCCAATGATGATGAAACAATGATAAGGCAAGTAAAAAATGACAAAGAAAAATAGCTTCTTTTTGTTAGTTATAAACTAACACACACATAGTTAGATGTCATGAAACAGAAACATTGGCAGAGAATCAATCTTTGCATTTATGTTTGTGAATGAGAAAATACTAGAAATTTGAAGAGCAAAGCTGAATTAAATGTGGCCCAAAATACACAATATTTTAATGATCAGAGCTTCTTTGCAAAAGCTTATTAGTGCACTAATTTAATTTATTGTAAGGAAGATAAACTGGGCTACGTTTGCCATATGAACCTTAAGAGTGGGGTGCATCCCAAACAGAGGATCTTTGTATCTTTCAATATGACTATGTGGCCTGTTAAGCGTTTGTAGCAATTCCTAGTGAGATTCAGAGATCAAACACAAAATAAGGCAAAAATACTAATAATAACCTTTCTCATTAGCGATTGACATTTATTTGGTTGGTCTCATCTTCAATTTCTGTCACTGCATATGGGCCAACAATACATATGGAAGTAACACATGATTTAACTTTAAAGCAACTGATCAATAACATCGTAATTATTTTCTGAGATACACATTTAACTCATTGCTACATTCAATTAAAGGATCTTCTTGAAACTATCTAGTTGCAGTTTCATGTTTGGTCCAGAATATAGTTTAAATTGAAAATTCTTTAAAGCTTTCTGCAACAATTTTTTAAATGACTTGAACTTATACCGTAACACTGATGACTTCCCAGACCTGCTTGCAATAGTAGGGTCAGCTTAATCTTGCAACACTAAACTCAAGTTAGCATCACATGCAAAACCAGTCTTACAGGTCCCCAGATTTTGTTCTCTGACACCAGAGATGCTGCAGAGAGCATACAACTAGACCAGATCTAGAAGTCTCAGAGACAGTGACAGCTGGGAAGCCTTGCTAGATTTCCACCCTCTACACATGGATCCTTGTTAAGCAAAGAGAGCAATGACCACTTCCTCTTCCTTATCACTTCTCTGAAACCACTCTACCCCACTCCACCTCTAAAACCTTCTACTTACATGCTTAAAGGTACATCCTCCTGGTCACATGACTCTGCAGCTGTGTGGACTTTAGAAGTAAGTTAATAGGCACCTAATAGACATCTCTCATTTCAAATCAATGTAACTGAAATGTAGGGTTTGAATATTGGTGAAGTTCCTATTTGATATATAATAAATATAACTGTTTTACATTAAATATACATTTATTTTGTATTAATACTCTATAGATGTGTTAGTTCTCTTCCATATTGCTTTTACTTCATGACCAAAACATCAAAAGCATTGGCAACAAAAGCCAAAATAGACAAATGGGACCTAATCAAACTCCACAGCTTCTGCACAGCAAAAGAAACAGTCATTAGAGTGAATCGGCAACCAACAGAATGGGAAAAAATTTTTGCAGTCTACCCATCTGACAAAGGGCTAATATCCAGAATCTACAAAGAAATGAAACA